>JAQFXT010000965.1:0-22630 GCA_034683725.1 Strigamia crassipes | reverse complement strand
ACATATATATTTTTTTTAATAGTTTTTGCGGCTTTTCGTCTTTTCGTCGTTCGATAACTGAAATAGAACAATTTTATTAGTTTATTACAAATTAATAAACAAACAAACACATGAAATATATATATATATATATATATATATATACACAAATATATGTAAAATATTTTATTATATATATATTTTTTTAAATATTTTAGCGGCTTTTCGGCTTTTCGTCGTTCGATAACTGAAATAGAACAATTTTGTTTGTTTATTATTTATAAATAGATAAATAAATAAGGAAATATATACATGTATATTAAATTTTTTATTGATTTTTATAGTTTTTGAGTTTTTATTTTTATATGTTTTGATGTTTTGATTTTTTTTTTGGGTGTGAGGAAGTGAAGGTCGTGTTTGATTATGTGATTAAAGAGACATGAAACTGAGGAACTGTCTCAGGGTCACCGATTTTAATGTATTGTAATAATTGCTATTATGTCATTAATGTCAAACGAGAATTTAATCATTTAAATTGCGAATGACTTTTAGCGTTTTGGGCTTGCTACTGGGTTTACTAGATATATTTAGCGAAAGTTTTGAGGTTTTGATGATAATTCTGGTGAATTAAGTAAGGAAAGGGTTTAGTAAACTTAATTAGCGTTGTTTTTTCTTGGTTTTTATGTTGGGGTTGTGAAGATTTACGATTTTTTTTAATCATTTATTGATAAGATTTATGAATTGTTTGGTTTTTATTGTGATTTTTGGAGATTAAATGATGAAATAGGTGAGAAATCAACAGGAAAGTGTTATCTTTTTTCTAAGAAATCTTAGATTTAATCACAGAATGTTAGAATTTTGCAATAAATTTTAATGTTTAACTACAAAATGTTTTAATTTTGAATTAAATTTTAACATTTGACCACAAAATCGTCGGATTTCTAATTAAATTTTCAATATTTAGCCACAAAATATTCGAATTTTGTAAGAAATTTTAACATTTGACCACAAAATTTTCGATTTTTGCAAGAAATTTCAACATTTAGCCACAAAATCTTTGAATTTCATAACGTATTTAACGTTTATCAAGTTAGCAGGACATCACACGGAAGGATTTTCAAAAATGATCGAGCTCAATGTGCCAACAATTTATTTTCATTGAGCTCATTTTGTTTGGTCAGAATTAGCATTTTTCTAAATTTAAAAATCCTGCTGGCAGGACATGGAACCAAAATTCAAAAATAAACATTGTGCTAGGTAGCAAATTCAATGAGCTCAATGTGCCAACCATTTATTTTCACTGAACTCTCTTTATTTAGTTAGAAATGGCAACGCGTGCAACAATAACTACACGCGTACAACGAAAGCACAACATTACAGCGAGTGACTTAGCCATCCCAGAATTCAATGCGCGCAATTATTGGCATTTATGTTGGATAACGAAAATATGACCATCGAAAATACGACCAATTTGCTAATACAAATAACGTTAAGTGGACGTCGCATTGTCTAATGTGACGCCTCGAGTAAGCACCTCCTGATGACGTATTGGCAACCGTAATGTACCCGTAAAACAAAAACACATCTCTGTCACACTAAAAAAACGAATAATAATGATCCTACAAAAATCAAATTCTGACATGAAGAAAGCTTTTTGAAAATATATGGTTGACACATTGAGCTCATTGGATTTGCTACCTGGTAGGCTTGTGCGGTATTTTGTATTACGGTTGCCGTGCGGTATTGACAAAATACCGCAACAAATCGCAAAAAATCTCAAAAAATTGCAAAAAATTGCAAAAATTGCAAAATCGCAAATCATAAAAATCGCAAAAAAATTGCAAAAATTGCAAAATCGCAAATCATAAAAATCGCAAAAAAATTGCAAAAATTGCAAAATCGCAAACCATAAAAATCGCAAAACCATAAAATTGTAAAAACTGCAAAACAACACTTTTAGACCGAAAAATACATTTATATGTGAAAAAAACTGCACTTTTTGACCAAAAAATAATTTCATTTGCCCAAAAACGACACTTTCCGACTAGAACATGCATTTAAACATGCAAAAACAACATTTTTAAACCAAAAAATGCATTTAAACATACAAAAACAACACTTTTTGACCAAAAATTTATTTTTAAGGAGACCACTGAAAACGTAAAATCGAAGGATTGCGGTTTATTGCGATATTGCGATATTGCGATACACCGTGTTGCAGTATTATTAAAAAATTGTGATGCGATATATTGCAATCGCGAAAATCCTACTACCTGGCACAATGTTTATTTTTGAGTTTTGGTTCCACGTCCTGCCAGCAGGATTTTCAAATTCAGAAAGATGCAAATTCTGACCAAACAAAACAAGCTCAATGAAAATAAATGGTTGGCACATTGAGCTCATTGGATATGCTACCTGGCTCAATCATTTCTGAAAAACCTTTCGTGTGATGACCTGCTAACTTGATGAACGTAAAAAAAACGGTAATCATTTGACCATAAAACACGCTTGAATTGACTTTCCAATACATTTATTTCTATTTCTAGCCAAACTCAACCTTGATCAACCCCATTAATAATGTTATAAAACCAGCAATAACTCCCTGCAATAACTTTATTTCACAACATTATTGAATTTCCCCATAAACATCACTCATAAACCCACAAAAAAACACTAATCCAACTGTTTATTCTAGCTATTTTTCAATTCCAACACGTTACAACAAGAAAAAAAAAAAAAAAAAAAAAAAAATTGATGATAATCTCTTAAACATTTTTTTATTTTTAAAACTTGAAAGATTTTTTTCTTTTTTATTATACGTTCTCATGATTTGTTAACGATGGGGTCAACAACTGGAGTAAGGCGTGGGTGTTATTTCAGTTTGGTCACAGATCATTAAACTCAAGTACATGTCAATGAATTTCATTTACTTTAGCCAACTAGAAAGCTAAAAATAAGCAAAATGGACGTTACACAACCGATTTGACAACAATACCAACAAATTATCGATCAAGTATCGATTAATCAATAAGATCAATTTGGTTCCGGACACTTATCGCGCTTATATTTCTATTTTATGTCCTCGTTTCAATCATCCTTGACCTAGATTTTTTTATTTTTTCTGCGAAGAATCTTTGATGATTTAATGATTTATAAATTTGAATAGCAAATTTAGTCGAGTCGAGTCTCATTCTCAGCTTAATTGAGATGAAAGATTAAGAATACACTTGTTAATATCCCATTTGGGCACGACTTAAACGGATCTTTCGGCGGCTTGTTGAATTTTAATGAGGGTGTGTCGAAATGGAGTGCAAATGAGTGTTTTTCAAGGCAAACCGATAAAGTTACTTTCGGTTGGAAGAGGAAGAGAAGGAAGTATGTTGAGAGTTCTGTAAAAATGAAAGTTGGAATTTTTAGTGTTAGATCGAAAATCGTGGATGCTAAGAAACAGGTTTTGCACGCGTCAATGAGTTATATTTAGGTTGTGGAATATGTTTTGTAAACAAAATTTGCGAGGAATTTTGGTCAGTTTGCAGTTGATATAGAAAGAATTTAGAAGACTGCTTATTTGATAAGATGAGTCGGCTGTCTAGTCTTTACTTAACTGTGTGGTTAATGCGTTAGGTGATGCTGGCAAGTGGCGACGTAATTTGACGATATTTTGTTATATCGCATTGTGGTATTAAAATTACATTGTATATTATTGCAATTTTGGACCAGTGTTTTATTTTTTGGACTAAAATTTTATTTTTTGGATTAAAATTTTATTTTTTGGATTAAAATTTTATTTTTTGGATTAAAATTTTATTTTTTAGATTAAAATTTCATTTTTGAACCAAAATTTTATTTTTTGGACCAAAATTTCATTTTTTGGATCAAAATTTTATTTTTTAGACCAAAAAATCATTTATTGCATTAAAAATTCATTTATTGCAACGTAATTTGACGATATTTCGATATATCGCATTGTGATATTAAAATTACATTGTATATTATTGCAATTTTGGACCAAAGTTTCATTTTTTGGACCAAAATTTTATTTTTTGGATTAAAATTTTATTTTTTGGATTAAAATTTTATTTTTTGGACCAAAATTTTATTTTTTGGACCAAAATTTCATTTTTTGGACCAAAATTTTATTTTTTAGATTAAAAAATCATTTATTGCATCAAAAATTCATTTATTGCATCAAAAATTCATTTATTGCATCAAAAATTCATTTATTGCATTAAAAATTCAGTTATTGCATCAAAATTTTATTTTTTTGCATCAAAATTTTATTTTTTTGCATTAAAATTTTATTTTTTTTGCACTAAAATTTTAATTTTTGCACCAAAATTGTATTTTTTTGCACTAAAATTTCATTTTTTGCACCAAAATTTTATTTTTTGAACCAAAAATTCAATTTTTAAAACTTAAATTTGACCTTTTTTTCCCGATTACAAATTATAAAATGCAATGATAACATAATGTTAACGGTAACTAAACTCACTAAGAATTAATGATAACGAGTGGTAACTAAATATTTTTTTGGCTAAACAACTACAACGATAACTAGTTACCAAATTGCAATAACACGTGCAAACCTTGCGAAAACAATACACGAGACTCCGATTTCTCAGTGTGCCAGAAACTTTAATGCACGCCACTTTAAATTTAAATACATACAAATTGTAGACAAAATACGTACTCCAAATGTTTACATTCGTGAATCATTCTTAACATCCCTCCCATCCTGTCATAAGACACATTTGGATTGAATTCAAATAACAAGAATAACTCACGCTGTACAAAGGGCTTAAATTTGAGTAACACGAATTACTAACAAATAATTGCACCCGACGCCGATGATTAAACACAAAACCATCGATTTACCACACAAGAATTCCAACCACAAACTAACATTTTTCTCTCCCCACTCATAAAAATTCCACTCATAACTGCAATTTCCCCATTTTAAAAAACACATCTTAGTGTCCGATGTAGTCTAATAAACCACACCACTGATGACGATCACTTTGGTGACCCAGAGAGACCTATGCAAAGATTTGATGACATTTTTGAATTTTATTCCTTCGGTAACACCGATGAAAACAACGGGGACGCGTAATAAGCGCGAAAAGAATAAGCGCGAATGCTGTTCGCGCTTAATCCTTGATTGGCAAGTGCAACAAACATGAATAAGCACGAAAACGAAATTTCGCACTTCACGTATCCGGACTAAGCGCGAAACCCGAGATTCACGTTTCGCACGTCAGGATTAAGCACGAAAACCAAAATTTTGTGCGTTGGAATAAGCGTGAAAACGTGCCTAACCAATAAACTAAAAAAAACTAGCAAGGTGAGGTCGGAGGGGTCAAGGGGGGCGCAGCCCCCCTTGTTAGGCATTGTTAGGATTAAGTGCGAAAACGAAATAACGAAGTTGATACAACAGGAATAAGTGCGAAGATGGAATTACGCGCTTAACACAGTAGGAATAAGCGCAAAAAGCACGTTTTCGCGCTTAATCCATTCGCGCTTGGTCCTACGCCCCGAAAACAACGGGGGATTCCCGGTGTTGTAAAATACGTATGTTGTATTACATTCGTACGTTTGTTGTTTTATAAACTAAGTATAATTTTAAGTTTTCTAAGATGTCTTACTTTTGTTTTACTTAAATAAATGACCGAATCACGCACATTTTGGGGTTATTTTCGTTTTACACGATTTTACTTAGCAAAATCCAAGATTTCAATTTACACGGTTTTGTGCAGAATCTATCTTCAGTGTAAATCGGGGGATAGGTGTACATCATAACTAACTAAAGGCATCTGAGCGATATCATTTTTTACACATAAAAACGGCATTCAAATCTCTATAACGGTTGTAGTTTCGACCATTACCGGGAAAACCCGTTATTAAAGGCAAAACACGGCGGCCGTTATTTAAAGCCGAACGTGTAAATACAGCGCACATGTGGAGTTTATGTTATAAAAACATTGTACGGCGGCCATCTGCCCCAGTTTATCTGAATGAAAAGGGGTTTGCACTCGGTCTACTCAAGATTTGGGCTTTTCCTCAAGTGCTTTCCCATGTGCTTTCTGACCGTGTTGAAGGCTCTCATTCAAACGATTTATTTTTAGTGGAATCGGCGTCTGCTTGACACGCATGTGCACACTGTGTGTGTTATTCTTGCTGTATTTGATTCCGCGATAAAACGTGTGACGCCATCATAAAAATACTCCCTCGTCCCTCTTTACAATCTACTAGTGATTTTGATAATTTTTTTTTTTTTATATCTTTCTTTCTTATTTTGCTCCAAATACTCAATTCTGGAAGTGGGGGGAGGAGGGAAGGGGAGGGAAGGAGATGGAAGTTAAGTGGTCTTAAAAAGCATTAATTCTTTTCTGATGTCTGTCTCGAATGTTGGGTATAGTACTTCCTGTACAGTGGAGGAAGTGATAAGTAATTTTAATTGCAATGAGGAGAGGGAAATGGGGCATAAAAGAAGCCATTTTTGTGCACTATTTAAATGTTATTATTATGTAAACAACAAAAGATGGAGTTTATTGCTGAGTAGATTTCTGGGGAAAATTCAAGTCTATTTCAGGTAGTTTACTGTAGGCTAGTTTATATCTGTTTTTGTTGCTGTTATCTTAGGAAGCTATGGCCCTCCAGTGCCAATTTTAGAATCAGCAACAATGCTTGATAAGAGTTAGTTGTAGTTTGGAATGTAGGATGATTACTGGTAATCATTAATAATAATATTGATAGAGTGTACCATTGTAATATTGATAGTGATAATGTATATCATTGTAACCTAGTTACTGTGGAAATAGTTGTGAAGGAAATAAAACAGTTTTGCCTTTATAGGTTTATATTGTTAAAAAAAAGTGATTGGTAAAATACATTTGATTTAGGGTCCGTAAAGGAGTTAAAATGCTACTGTATTTTGTTTACAGCGTTGATGCTGTAAGGCACTGGTGAGGAACCTTTTTTCTATCAAGGGCCATTTGGATATTTATAACATCACTCGCGGGACACACCAATACCAGTATTGTGTAAATGAACGACTATTCAGATATTGTATTCTAATAGCAATGAATTCATCATAAAGATTAAAGCATGATCTATTAATAGAAATACAATCTTTGTACCGTTGCCTAGGATTACCTAGATTATATGATTTTTTGGAAAGCGCATCTCTCTTTATTTCTCTAGAAAACATACAAAACCCTAACTTGAATAGAATACAGGGTTAACCTGTCAACACTTCATGAATGTTCAACATCAAGCTGGCTTTTCATTAGTGATACATCACTATATTTGGTCAAACATTTAATTAACTCGCTCCGAATGTGAAGACTAAAACTGCGTCTTTTTGGTAAGGGGAAAAACAATGTAAAATTGCAACTTTTTGCGATTGAAATGTCCCATTATAAACTTGTATGTGTCTTGTCTGTTCCGGTTGCTTTGGCAAGTCAAACTGAATGCTTTTGTGGGTCACGGCTCGTGGGCCTGAGGTTTCCCACCTCAGCTATAAGGGAATAGTTCAAAGGTGGTTATATAGGTTTTCGGAGGAGAGAGGCACCGTGCAAAAGCTGGAAGATGGGAGTTGAATTCTTAAAGTTGTATTTGATGTGAACAAATTAAACTCCAAGAGGGGCTCCACAGACCATAAATCCACCCTTGCGGCAACTGTTGCCGTACTAGAATGAATATTAAGGTTCCCTCTTGGATTAAGTGTTTACCTCCTCTGATCGAAAGTGATGTTCCCAATATTACACGTCTACATTGGATTGCACATGGTACAATTAACGATTCCCTTAGGTTACAAAGTTTCCAGGGAATAAGCGAACAAAGTTTCTCATAATGTGATGAACGAAGATTGAGATAGTGCTGATACGATATAAGTTATAAATAGGTTGTGAATTTTTATAAACTCATGGAAACAATAATCTCAGCTGTTGGACAATCTTCAAAGTTCAGTGATGGAACTATTGGACGCAGAATCCCAAGTTTCAGGGAGCCCATCAGTGTCCGTTCATTTATTCGACGGTTTATTTATTCGCCAAGAATGAACTGTATTTTGGTCATTGGGGTTTGTTTAGGGTAGGTTAGGTTAGTTTAGGTTAGGTTAGGATAGATTAGGTTAGGATAGGTTAGGTGAGGTGAGGTTTGGTTAGATTTATTGGCGAATAAATGAACCGTCGAATAAATGACTGTTGAATAAACGATAAGACCTCGGCCAATCTGGTAGTACCAGGAGAAACTGGGAGGAACCAGCTTGTTGTGTGGCATTAGTATTGTAAAAAATTAAATTTAAGGTAGGGGTCCCAAATATATTCTTACAGGAAGGACAGAAATGTGAAGTTCCTCCACTGTCGGAGTCGTTGGAGTCGTTGGTGCTTTGTCTTAAAATCGATTAAAACATTGATACCCAGCACCAGTTTATTGATCCACTTTCATTTTATCCTATTGGGGTTGACTTGCCACTGTGTTTCCTACAGATTAGATGTGACATGTTTGCAACAGTGGCAGTCTCAGTGAAGTGATTTCGTGTCTATCCAACGAAGTGAACCGACAACATGTCAAAATATGGGAGCAGAGGGCTTTGATACATTGGAGTGTGGGAGAAAATCCATTTCAGTCTAAGTGTCAAACCCTCTTCCTAACTTAATTGATTTGTTTCCCAGCTATTCTGGGCATGCTTCCATTGTTTGGTATTTTCGGAGTAATTTATTGGGTTGAGAAGTGTCTATTGGTTTACAATGCTTATGAATGTGGAAAAATATCCGAGTTCAAAGGAAGTTTTCTCAACAGGCTGGATGGATTAGAACAACTTAGAAGAAACTATAGTTAGTGCTTAGTACCTTGATGCTAAATATGCTCTAATATTTGCAAAAATCCAACTAAAATGTTGCTCTTGGGGTTGTAGTACCCGATCAACTTCTATGTCTTAATTACTGGTGGAAAAAACAAAACGGCTCGAACTCTGAGGAGTTATGAGCCGGGAGTTGAATCCATTCCCCCGTTTGCCGAACGGGTGCTCTACCACTTAAGCTACCCGGGACGCATATTGGCAGAAGCTACCCGATTTTGGCAGCCGGAGTAACTAATCCATCAACAAGTCAAAAATCACCATAATGTTGTTGCTCGGTTAGGTTTAGGTTAGGTTAGGTTAGGTTAGGTTAGGTTTTTCTGGTTTGCAGGGGACCACACCTAACCTTAACCGTTTTTTAATACTGGACAACGTTATAGTGTTTTTTGGACTATTGATGGATTAGTTACTCCGGCTGCCAAAATCGGGTAGGTTCTGCCAATATGCATCCGGGACTCCAACAGAATTGGGCACGATCAACTGCAGCAGTAGGGTTGTTTTAGTCCAGCGCTTCTCAAAGTAGGGTCCATGGACCAAGCAAGATCGGAGTAGCTGCCGATCCGCTACTTTACCGTTGAAACGCTAAGATTATATAAACTTACTAGAGCAACGTTAATTGTTTTAATGGCATTAATGGCACTAAATATGAATAAAGTACAAAGATTTTGTTTTTCTTACCAAACGCCTTTGGTAAAAAACATAAACCCAACTTAATTATCACTGAGTAGATGTGCAGGGCCGTCCTTCTCCAAGATGGGGCCCGGGTGCAAAATGAATTGTGGGTCTTCTATTTGTTGAATTATTGAGTGATTTCATTTCGTTTTTCTGTTTTTATTGTTTTTATTTTTCCGCTTCATTTTTTCGGGGCCCCATGCACAACCCGGGGCCTGGTTTCGACCAAGTTATTTTTCCCTGGTGGTAGACGTTGTCAAAAAAATCCTGAAAATTAAGTTATGACTTACACATAATGAAATTATCACGACTATGTAGATGAATACAAATGCCTGATGCCTTAATACATCTTAATAAAATTACATGCATTTTTCATGGGAAAAACAGGCTTAAGTAGATGATTTGAAGAATTTATGGGAACACACAGTAGGTGACTGGAAATAAAATAGAAAGATACGAATTAAAGAGGGCGGTTTCCAAATGACGCTCCCATCACGAACGTCAACTTCGACCTTTGCGATGCACTTAGCGCATAAATAAATAAGATTGCCATTTGTTTCCACATTTTATTTCCAAATTTTCAACTGCAATGTTGAATGGATATGAAGGAATGTTTGACATGCGTGTGTCTGCTTCAGTCCACAATCGATTCCATTGCCAAGTGTAATTTAGATCGTTACGTTCATTAAACGCCTTTGTCAAACCATCGGTTGAGTTGAGTGGGCGGCTTGACATTAAAAGGAGATTAGGCCCGGCGAAATGCAAGGTTTGTTTAATAACGGACGTTTGTTTTGAGCAGGCTGGGGCCCGGGTGCGAAAAGAATTGTGGGTCTCTTATTTGTTGAATTATTGAGTGATTTCATTTTGTTTTTCTGTTTTCATCCCGTTTTAGTTTTTTTCGCTTTATTTTTCCGGGGCCCCATGCACGATCCGGGGCCCGGGTGCGTTGCACTTGCTGTATCCCCCTAGTGACCGGCTCTGTGTGACTTGGGGGCCCTAAGGCGTATTTATGGTTTGGGGGCCCTTCTGTAGGGCCGGCTGGAGGTTTTGGAAAAAGTTATTAGTGGGGGCCCCAAAATAATTAAGTAATTACATTGTCTTAGATATTTGAAAGTGCGGGCCCCTTTGAGAGTAGAAAAAATTATTACTGAGGCCCCGAAAAAATTGTATTATTAAATTTTTTTAAAAGTTTGAAAGTACAGGGCCCTTCTGAGTGTGGGGCTTTGGTGTATAGGCTCGAAAAAGCAATGTCTGGGCCCTCCCCGTCTCGCAACTCTTTTTGGGGCCTTAGTATAAAAAATTATGGAGAAAAAATTTTTAATATTATGTTTGGGCCCATGGTAGTTGCAGGGGCTTTATAAGAGTTGCAGGGGCCCATGGTAGTTACAGGGGCCCATGGTAGTTGCAAGGGCCCATGAGAGTTGCAGGGGCCCATGGTAGTTGCAAGGGCCCATGAGAGTTGCAGGTGCCCATGGTAGTTGCAGGGGCCCGGGTTACGTTGGGTTAGGTTAGGCTAGATTAGGAATTATTTTCTCGGGGCCCAAGTTCTCTCTTGGCGGCCCTGGCCTTATGTTGTGGCCCTGGTTGCGAGGAAAATTTGAAATACAAAAAAAAATGGCTGCCTAGGGTGGCATTGAGCAATTTCCACCTGAGTCACAAAAATACGTGCAAAATTAAATAAATATCCGCTGGTAAGCCGTGGGTAATGACAATTTCCTGCGATTTGTTAATCTTCTGTATTTCCTACCGAATGAGTAAATCGTGCGATCAAGTGCGCAAAATTACTCATAGAGGTCGCGTATTGCATTTATCTCAACCATCAAATGCCATGTTCAGGGTTAAATGCATTTTTAAGAGCATTATTCCATTAAATCTATGATTAAAAAAAAAATAAAAAATAACGAGATATTAAACATTTCCGGTGTTTTTAATTTCCAAAACCGCCGTTAGAAAAAGTCGACTTTTATCAAGGAGAATTCGATCTATCTTGACTCAGGGCCGCTTTATCTGATAAAAAGCATTAAATCAGTCGGAATACTCGGAAACGAATGATATTCCATTAAATATTTGACATTCGTACAATCTGATTTATCTTTTTCAACATAAAAATGAAATTTTGAATCGTTTGAATAACAAACCGAGGACGACATCGAGCAAAACTTCCATCGCGGGACGGTAGGATTTCCCATCCTGCACCGCCTGTTGCCAATGGACTGCGCCAGTGAATGAGTAGAAGGGCATTGTTAGAACAGGCCCATTCACTCGTAAACTGTAGGCCCGGGTTATGCTACATTTGTGTGCGAGTTTGAATAGATTGAGCACTACGGACACGATTCGCGGGCCTGTAAACATTCGACGAGCAAGTGCATGGTGCGGAGGAACTTTAGTTTGAAAAACAAGGCTTAGTTTGATCGAGTTTATTGAAAGCGATTGCGTAGACCGGCATCGATTCAATCCTGTTTATGGTATGCGGCCGTGGTAGCGTGCGGGAAGAGAAAGTTTTGAATTGTAAGTGATCGATATCGAGTTGGAATTGTGATTTTTCTGTGAGAAAGAGAGGAGGAAAATGTTTTGGGATTCTGAGTTGAGGAAAATCGCGGTCGGGAAGCGGGATTAGATGCCTTCGCCGCCGCCTAACGACAACGGGCCGCATCGGTGTGCGGGACATCCCGAGTACATGGACCAGGGCCCCGATGAATGGGATTCGGATAATGGATCGATGCAATGGGAGGATTTTTTCGGTAAGTTGGGGTTTTTCTTACTTTAAATTATTAAATTTTATTTTTTTGTAATGAGTTTTTATTTATTTGCGGAAATGAATTTTTGCGTGTTATTGACTTTTCTGTGGGTGGCAACAAACTTGTGGTATTTTTTCTTATTTTTGACACTAGGGGAAATTTGTTTTTCGCTTTATTTACAGTTATTGACACGGAAATTACCAGAATTTATTTTATTTTGTGTTTTATATCGTTATTGTGATATAAAATAAAAAAAATTTGATCAACATTGATGGATTTTAGGAAATTTTGAACTCTTTTTTTTGATTTTTTTCATATTTTGGCACTAGGGAAATTTTATTTTTTATTTTTTTCCTCTTAAAATACTAAAATTTATTTAAATTTTATATTTTTATCATTATTTCAATGTAAAATCAATTTTTTTTTTAATCAAAATTGACGAATTTTGTGAACTTTGGAACTCGCCAGTTTGATTTTTTTCATATTTTGACACTAGGGGAATTATTTTTTCAACTTTATTCCTCAAATAATCACCTAAAATACCAAAAATTACTTTATTTTATTTATTTTTTAAATTATTTTATCCAAAAATCAAAAAATTTGATCAAAATTGACGAATTTCATGAAATTTTGAACTCGCCATTTTAATTTTTTCAAATTTTGACACTAGGAAACATTTATTTTCGCTTTTCTCTCTCTTACAAACACTTAAAACACTAAAACTTATTTTACATTTTGATAAAATTATTTTAATCAAAAATAAAAAAAAGTTTCACACTTTCGAAACTTATAGAAATCGCCATTTTAATTTTTGATTTAATTGTTTGGACGGTTTGTTTGTAAATGAAAGTGTTGTGCTGTTTGAAGGTCTTTTCCTTATTTGGAATGTAGGCCTGGTGTCGTTGATGGAAAGCAGTCGTACGGTGAGTCATATAAGAGGGAGCTGGATGATTAGGATTGGGTTTGGGGGGAGGACGGGGAGGGGAAAAGGGGAGATGAAAGTATAGTGTGTATATATATATGCACCTTCATCAGCTGCTGGATGTAATGAAACAAAAGGCGAAATGTACACTTGTGTCACACTGGACTGGAGTAATCAACAAACTGAAAGATCAAACCGAATGTTGTTGCGTGACAACGTATCAATCTCCAAAGTTATCTGTAATTTTAAACTGTTTTTGATATCTTGTTATTTGGGATTTAATAATAGAGTTTTGTAAATTGAGAAAAAAATTTTTTTTTTTTTTTTTTTTTTTTTTTTGGAATTTTTGTAATTAAAGGATTGAGATGTGTCAGGAAAATGTGTTAAATTGGGTTTAAGTGATTAATTGTTGTGTTGGGGGTTTGGAATTGCATTGTTTTGGGTTTATTGGGTTTTTAAGTGACCGGAAGTGATGTAGTTTTGGGTTTTTATTGATTATTGAATGATTTTTTTAATTATTTAAAAAAAAAAATGCATAAATGTGTATTATTTTTGCATAAATAACTAAAGTAAATAACAGAAACAACAAAAAATCAGTATAAACACTACAAAAATTAACAAAATTTTTAAAATGCTAAAAAAAAAACACACAAAGACACTAAAAAATAATTAAAAAAACACCCAAAAAAAATTCCTAAAACAAAAAAAAAACACCAAACAAAAAACAATGAAAACAGCAAGAATATAAATTTAAAAACAGCTAAAACACCAAAAGAACACAAAATAACTTAGTAAAAACTCCAAAGAAAAAAACCCAAAAAAAAGCACAAGAAAACACAATGAAAACAGCAAAAACAAAAATTTTTTTTACAAAAACACCAAAACACAATGAAAACACCAAAAACATCACCAAAAACACAAACAAAACAAAAAAAAATTCAAGGTACCCAAAAAAAATTTTTTTTTTTTAAAAGTGCCAAAAATATTTTTTTTGATCACATTCTTGTGATTGGCAAACCGAAAATGACATTGTTTTTGTCTACACAATGTGCATTGAACTGACAAAAAAAATGACTCGCTTAATTTTTTTTATGTTCTGCACATTGTGGAAGAAAATGAAGTTTTTAGTGCGTGTTGTATCCGCATAAATATGCATAAATAATCCAAGGTTTTAGATCATGTTTTATTTTCTTATAAAATACATTGATTTTGAGTTTGATAAGAGGTGGCGTTTATTTAGTCGCTTAATTGCTTTTATTATTTTTTATTATCATGATTCTGTATTTATTTATTATTTTTTTTATATAACAGCATCTATTGTGTACTAATTTGAAGGTTGTTGGCTCCCTTTCCCTAGTAGGAAGGCAGATGCCCTTGGTGCTCTTCTTTAAATAACCCTCTTCCTCCTGGCTCAGTTCTGACTTTTCTTCAGCTGTGAGAGAAAGCGCCTTAGTTGATAATGGAAGCAACAGATGCAGGGACAATAAGAAGACCTATATTTTCATCGACGAGAATTTCAAATCTCTAGATTTAAAAAGATTTATTTTGAAATGTATGGATTTATTTTTAGATTTATGGATTTATTTTGAGATTTATGGATTTATTTTGAGATTTATGGATTTATTTTGCGATTTGTAGATTTATTTTGAGATTTATGGATTTATTTTGAGATTTATGGATTTATTTTGAGATTTATGGATTTATTTAGAAGTTTTTTGGGATATATATTTTGAGATTTAATGTGTGATTTTTAGAAATTTAAAGTGTAATTTAGAGATTTAATGTGCGATTTAGAGATTTAATGTGTGATTTAGAGATTTAAGGTGTGATTTAGAGATTTAAGGTGTGATTTTGAGATCAAATGTGTGATTTTGAGATTTAACGATTTTGAGAATTAAAGATTTATTAGAGATTTATAAGGGATTTAACAAGCCATTCACGAGAAAGCATCTTAGTTGATGATGGAAGCAACAGATGCGGGACAAACATGAAATCACATCTGTTATACCTTCTCAGACCAGCAGGATCAAGTGTGTGTGTTTATTCTTGACCCCGGCAAGTCACTTTTATGAGATGTGAAATTTATTTTAATTTTTTTTTAAATTTAAAAATTTTAATGTTGGAGGTGGGGTAGTGTAATTGTAAGGATGTGGTGTGTTTCACATCATTTTTATTCATGTAAAATGGAGTTTTGGAATTTGTAAAGAAACCTGCAATTTGAGTTAGATGATTTTTTTTTTTAGACTTTTTTGAATAGAAAATGTTTTTATTTTTTATGATGTGTATGGGGGGTGGGTTAAAGTTTGTACCCCTTAATTTGTATCCCATCAGCCCCAATTTTTTGACTTGGGGTCAGCTGAGTTTAGGCCTTTTGAATGGAATTTCCCTAAGGGCTTTTGGTTCTCTCTTTTTCCTTTTACAACAACCCTCTTTGGGATGGTGAAATGAAGATTCTTAAATGTGTTCAGTTTTTTTTTTTTTTTTTTTTTTTTTTTGGGTTTGATTTTTTCAATTCAGTTTGAATCAAAAGCTGAAGTTGTAAGAAAAGCCAAAGGTTTACGCTTGGGTTAATATTTTTTTTTTTAAATTTTGTAGTTTTCTACAAATGTAATAAAATTTGAGAGAATGATAAAATTTCATGGATTTTCAATAAAATTTAATAAAATTTCATGGAATTTCATGGAATTTCAATAAAATGTGATGAAATTTGATGAAATTTCACAAAAATGTGATAAAATTCACATAGATAAATCAAATTTCTTTAAAAATAGCTTAGAGCTGAAGGTATCCCTCTCACCACAGTAGCTACATTCCAAATGTAGCGTTTTAGCCGTGTCGTGTTTGGCAGTATGACGTCACATCCGGGAAAAGTACGTGTCTGTGGCGCTAACACGGCTTAAAATGATGTTTTTGATAGGGCATTCCCAAACAAGCCTAAAACGATGGCAAAACGAAACGGACAGGAAACGCCTAAAACGTCTAACACGGTGTTTTGAAATATACCGTATTTCATCGATTAAAAGCCGCCATCAAATAGTAGCCGCAGCTAAAAATGGAGGCCACAAATAAACGAAAACGAACTTGGAAGAAACATTCTACGTTCATTTCACAGCTGTAACGTTTGTTCTACGTATGTTTTGAATCTCAAAATGAGCATAGAATGAATGAAAAGAGTAGCTACATTCTGAAACGCCGTGTTGATCGTCTTAGGCGTTTCCTGTTTGTTTCGTTTTGGTCTCGTTTTAGGGTTGTTTGGGAATGCCCAAACATAAAAATCGTTTTGGCCTCGTTTTGGCTTTGTTTTGGGATCGTTGTGGGCTCGCTAATGTGTTTACCAAAAAAAGTTAAAATTATTTATACATTATTAATTGATCTTTGTAAATAAATAAATATTTTTACAAATATTTTCGAAAATTAAACTTCAAAGTAGGGGCGGACTAACCGTCGGCCATCGTTCGTCGGCCATCGGCCATCGTTTGTCGGCCGTCGTTCGTTGGCCGTAAAACGTCGGCCGTCGATTATTATTAAAACATGAAGAAAACCAAGTAGGAAACCAAAGTTGTTTACTTTTTTCCTATTTTTCTTACTTTTAATTCAAAAATAAAGCGAACGAAATGTAACATTTGATTGAAGAAACGCGTGTCTGTTAAAACGTGTTTGTTGAAACGGGGTCGAATTTACGTTCTCGTTTTAGCCGTGTTAGCGCCACAGACACGAACTTTTTCCGGATGTGACGTCATCCGGATGAACACGAAACGGTTAAAACGACTAAAACGCGACTTTCGGAATGTAGCTACTGAAAAACAGTAGCCGGGGCCAGGAGAGGCGATTTGTAATAAAAGCTGCGGCTATTAATCGAAGAAATACGGTATTTTATTACGCGCAGTACACATTGTACTACGTATGTATTCTACAAGCCGCTAAATCCCCTCTGTTTCGGATAACCGGTCGTTCGCTTAACCGATGTTTCGACTATCAACGTTCGACTACACTTGTTCTGTCTTAAGGCTTGCATGGTGGCCCTGTGAAAGGTCAATTTTTTTTTGGTTCAATTTTATCTGGTGTTATGTATTAGGATGGCAATTAAGTGTTATCAGTTTTCAATTTGTTGAGCATAAAAAGATGAGTTGAAAGGGGCTGAGAAAAGAGACTTTATTGCAAAATGCAATTGCAACATAGATCAATCAGGGTTTACCACTAATACGGCAGTCTGCAGTTGTGGAATAGTTGTGCCTGGGTATACAGAGGGGACGTGTGGCCAATTGTACGTGTTATTGAGCCGTTTATGTGGATTTTGGGGTGCTGGGTGAATAGAATATATAGAGGGGGGGTTATTGTAATAAAAGAGTATCCGGATGTTTAATTCAGTTAGGTCTGAATTAATTGAGGTTATTATCTCTTTTGTCTTGTGTGAGAACGCGGCTTTGCTACTAAGATGTGTTATTGCCTGATTGGTCCGAAAGATGAAAGAGAAATAAATTTGTTGTTATTGTTTTTATGATTGTGGGTTCCTAGTTTAAGTGTAGCAGTCAGTAGGTGCATTAGGAAAGGCATTTAGACGGGTTTATCTGGTTTGTTTTAGTGGGTGCATGCTGGAATGCTCGTGCCTCGAGTGTGTGGGTTACGTGCTTCTGTGTCAGGTAAAACTGAAACGCGATTCGATACGCATTTTAGACGGAACGACACGAGTTTCGGGTGTCTGTTTGTGTTGTTTGGCGCCAACTTGGCTTATCTAGTTATCAGATACGTAATGGAACGAATAAGCGGCCGGGCGATTATTTGCGCCAGGTGTTTAATTAGATTAATTAGAAATTAATAGAAATATTTTGTGGGATTTTTTGTAGGTTTAAAATGATACTTTTTAGGCCCAAAAATAGAATGTAAGCATGTAAACGAGTGAGCCATGTGATTAATTTTCAAAATTCGTTGTAAAAAGGGCTTTTAGGTATTGCGGTGTTCTTAAAAACTTGTTCTTTATAACGAATAATTTGTAATATCAAAATTCGTTATTTCGAAATTTTTTAACATGGTGTTCTATGGGAAACCAACCGAGTCATTTAAAATAATTCGTTTTTACAAAAATTCGTTATAACAAAAATTCGCTATAACAAAAATTTGTTGTAACAAAAATTCGTTATAAAAAAAATTCGTTATAACAAAAATTCGTTATAACAAAAATTCGTTGTAACAAAAATTCGTTATACTGTGGTTTGTTATAACGAGGTTCAACTGTTTTAACTGGTTGAAGCATTCAAATTTTACTAGCCAACCAACTCAGCACTTAGTCATAAATGCGTTTTAAATGTCGCAGTTGCTGCAGGAACGAAACTAAACTAAAACTGGAGACGCGCCAGAACGAATGTTTTGGAATGAACATAGTTCTAAATGCATAGTTTAGTCCCGTCATTTTTAACTGCAACGAGGAAAAGCGAGTCGCGTGTGTAAGCACAGTGATCTAGGCATGCACCTAGGAGCCTCAAATTTATCAAACTAAGTTCGAATGTAGTTTCCATTTTATAAAAATACAAAAATCAGCTTTTCCCAGCACATATTCATACGGAGGAAACCTAACTTGTGTATTTTGCTATTTTTTTTATAAGTCTCAATGCATCTAGGGGCCTCAAAAACACACAAACATAGGGCCATCCTCATACATTTAAGCGCCCTCAGCTAAAAATATCAGGTCCTTCTTGCCTTTTGCCATAATTGAAAAACAAATCATTTTTTTGATTTTTAGACTTTTGGCACACTCGGGCTGCAGCCCTTTTAGCCCAATCAGGGCCGGACTAACCATTAAACAATGTAAGCACGTGCTTAGGGCATCACGTCAAAGGGGGCACCACAACATGTTCAATATGCTGGTAATTGCTATATATTTTGAATTGGACATATATAAGGCCCTTATAATAAGGGCATCAAAATGTTTTAAGTGCTTAGGGCCTCTAAAGGTATTGATCGGCCTTGAGCCCAATGATTAAGTTGGCAATATGTTGCTGATCGTTAGTGATAAGTCGCTTACCAACCGGAAGTGATTAACGGTAAGCCACTGAAAGGCAACGGGAAATGATGTCATTTTGTTAGCTTATCTGATCCGGCTGGAAGTGACGTCATTTCCATCTTAGACACTATAGTCACCCCACCTACGAATTATCTCTTGACTTATCACTCGACTTGTGTCAGCCATTCAAAATGGACGCTCAATTTCAACTGGAACTTAAAGAAAATCAAACCGGAAATACAATTACCAAGAGAAAACAGGGATTGCGTACATACCGCTAATTTACGTACTGCGTTGTTAAAAAAATGGCTTATTGAGTTTGGATTGTGGAAGATAAGTGACACTATTGGTGCTTTTCCTTTTGGAAAAAATGACGTTTTTTACGTCACTTCCGGTTTGCATAAAGAAAGAAAAGTAACATAAGTACGTTACTTAAGTTTGGATTGTGGAAGATAAGTGACCCTATTGGTACTTTCCTTTTGGAAAAAAATGACGTTTTTTACGTCACTTCCGGTTTGCATAAAGAAAGAAAAGTAACATAAGTACATTACTTATAGATTTCGAAGTTGAATGCACCGTTATAAGTCAAATTTGGCTTATGAACTTACGAACGTTAAATTTTATTCTGTGCGCGGACCAATTGCAACGCGCCAAAAGAAAGCGAAGCTAAAGTTTCAACATGTGTGAATCCTGCTTGGTAATTGTTGTCTTTAGGAACGGTATTTTCAAATTAAAGAACACAGAATGGCGGTTTTTATTTGGCTTTGAAGGGGGGAAGAAATTACTATTCTTTGAGGATTTGAACCCGCGTCCTTTGCCCTGAAAGGCATAAGATTCTAATCGCTTATAGCCACTGAGACCAGCGTAGTTCCCGGAAGTTTTCTTTTTTCGTCTACCAGTTTGTCTTCCTTATTAACATGCGCAATTATGATGCTTAAAGAGATGCGCACCAATAAAAAAAAAAATATATTAAAAAGGTTAAATTGTTGTAGATTTAATGGAATTTACAAGAAATTAGGACTTTTTTGGTATTTTTTTTAAATTTTTTTTTATTTATTTCGACTTTGACATTTGAAGCGGTTGGAATGATGACGAAACACATCTTGATGATCTGTGGTTCACTGACACTGGGCGGGTTGTGGCGGACATTAAGAGGAAAGATGGAGGTGCTTGATCTGGGGCAAGTTCTTGTATAAAAGTGTCAATCATTTTGATTTTTTTTTTTTTTTTTTTTTTTTTTTTTAATTTTTGGCATGAAAATAAAAGTAATGGCTGGTTATCAAGTTTTGTTGACGAATTTGTTTTGGATTGCACTCAAAAATGATGTTTTGGGTTTATTCTGACAAAGCAAAAGGTTGGCACAGTTTCAAAGTGGAAAGTGAGTGGCAGAGTTGAAAGTGGTTTTTTTGATTTTCGGATAAAGTCACGACGAGTCTTGTCATTTGCAGACCTTGCAATATATTATTAAAGGGTTCTGTAGTTTTATTTTTATTTTTAGAAAATGTTAAGTGTCCTTGTTGAAGTGTTTTGTCTGGGAAGAGCCTGTTGTTTCTGCGAGTGTCTTAGTGGACATGGGTTAAAATAAACTCGATGCTATTTCTAGAAAGTTTAGAAATCTTGGAAATCTTATAAATTGTAGCAAAGTTGAGCAAAATCTGTAATGAAATTTTGAGAAATCCACCTAAAATCTTGAAATCTTGAAATCCTCATAGCAAATTTCTGGATTTTTTTAGTAAATCTTCAAAATCTTACAAATTCCTGAAATTTTCAAAATGAAATTTTAGAAATCTTAGAAATCTGAAATTTTCAAAATCTTAGAAATTTTGCAAATCTTGAAAATTTTATAAATTGGCTTGGAAATTATAGTAAAAATTAACAAAATCTTTAAAGAAATTTTGAGATATCCACTTGGAATACTGAAATTGTCAAATCCATAGCGAAATCCTGAAATTGTCAATTCTTAGCGAAATTCTAAACTTTTTCTTTAGTAAATCTTTTAAAAAAATCTTAGTCTCTTAAAAATTTCTTAAATTCCCAAAATTTCAAAAATCTTGGAAACCAATAAAATCTTACAAATTGCAGCAAAAATTAGCAAAATCGTTAAAGAAATCCTAAGAAATCCACCTGGAATCCTATAAGCGTCAAATCCATAACAAATCCCTAAACTCCTTGTTAAATCTTCAAAATCTGACAAATCTCTGAAACCTTCTAATTCTAAAAATTTATAAAATCGTACTTATTGTAGCAAAAATTAGCAAAATCTTTAAAGAAATCCTAAAAAATCTACCTGGAATCCTGAAATCGTCAAATCCATAACAAATCCCTGAACTCCTTAGTAAATCTTCAAAATCTTACAAATCTCTGAAACCACCTAATTCTAAAAATTTATAAAATCTTACGTATTCTAGCAAAATCAAGCAAAATCTTTAAAGAAATCCGCCTGAAACCCTGAAATCTTGAAGATTTAACAAGATTTAAAAATCTCATATGCGATTTACGCGATTACCTACTTCCTCAAAACAACTCTAATTCCAATTAACCATCAACCGGCTTTTCTGAGTGATTGCCGAACTATGTAAATTAAATTCCTGTGCAAATCAGTTTACACAAATTGAAATGCAACGAGTTGTATTCAACCAAATCATGTCTCATTTCACAGTAGATCTAAGCACTGATTTACAATTTCCCTATTTCTATTTGGCCTTCATTCAATATTCCAATGCCACCAACCTGGCAGCAATTCAAATAACGGCTTTTATTCAATCCCTAGCTATTATTTTGTCATTTAGACCACACTGGACAAGTTCCAATAGAAAATGTAAATAGAGGTTTGGCGATTACCGTATTAAACGAATAGAACAAACACGCTATTCGAATATAAAACTGTATCTAAATTTGATTTTTTTTTTTTATAATGTGGACCTTGGAATGACCACTCCATGGACATCTGGATGCAAATTACACATTCAAGAGATGTTTCAAAGTCAATGTGGACGTGGAAGTGACATCTATGTGGGTGGTTCCTTGGATTAAGTGTTAATAATTGAAAAAAAAAAAAAATTTCTTATCATCTCAATTGTCTTAATGTTAAAAAGGGGGAGATGGTGGTCAGATGGGATAGACGAAAGAAAGATGTCAATTAATGAGTTGAGCAGTTTGAAAAGGCACTTGAGACCATGATTACAAGCGTGATATTATCTTCCACCCACGTGGTGATATTATAGGCTTATTTTAAAGATGAGATGAGATGTTTGATAGAGCAATCCATCAATCATCATCAAATAAAATTTTTTTTTTTTGGGGGGGGGTTTTGGTTTTGCTGTTTTCTCCTTGAAGTAAATGCTGACCTAAATAAAATTGGGACGGAGTTTTAATTGGGTGTGGTATTACATCTAGTTTTCATTTGGTGTAATTGTAACATTTTTTTTTTTTTTTTTTTTTTTTTTTTTTTGTAAAATTTT
>JAQFXT010000964.1:0-22649 GCA_034683725.1 Strigamia crassipes | reverse complement strand
TTTAATGCCTAGACGCCTACCACGGTCTGCGCATGCGCGAAAATACTCGGACGTAAACAACAACAGGAATTTGGTCGTCATTTCGTCATTCGTCGTCGCTTGTCATATTATACTTTTCGAAACGTTGTTCATTTTTTCATCGTTTTTCTCGCCGTCATTCAAGTCTGATCTATTGTAAACCTACAACAATTGTTGGGTCCAAGCAGTACTCATAATTTTAACAAATAACCGTCAATCTGTGACAGAAACTTTAAATTGACAAATAAAACAATTGAAATATGATATAAACAATTTAAATGGCGCGCTAAGCAGCAGAGGAATTATTTGGAAACATTTCAAGGACATTACTGTTTCCGTTGAACTCGAGTGAGTTGTCGGCTCTTATCGGCAGAAATAGTTTCAGTTTTGTTTTACACTCTCTACCTGTCTATCACCCACTGCTGCAATCATGGCTTGTCTTCAAATTGTTTGTTTCGTATCACTGGTTTTAACTTCATCACTGGCTAAATACCAAGAAACCTACCAGGCGTCTTTTACATCACCTGGATTTCCGTACATCAAATTAGGCCCAACTATTCCTGAACCACTGAAGGAACTTACTTTGTGTTATTGGATTCGACCCCATAACCACTCTACAAACGTCTCTATGACCGTTTTATCTTACGCACACCCCAAGAGAGCTGACGAGCTTTTAGCTGGAATTGTAACAGGAAGTGGAGGTAGTTTAATAATCTTGAAATCATTATTTATTTCACGAAAAATATCACATTTTTATATTTTTTTAGTATTTTTCCATCGCCAAAAACGCGATAAGAATGTGAGCCCAGCTCATTCCACCTACAGCATACATGTTGGTCAATGGACCCATGTTTGCATCACTTGGTCATCTCTTACTGGCACAACTCGTATTTACATCGACGGGCGACATGCTAATGCTTTTTCAGATATTGCTTTTGGCGAAGTAGTCGAAACTGGTGGCGTGATTGTTCTTGGTCAAGATCAGGATATTTATGGCGGGAGTTTTAAGAAAGATAGTGGTTTGCAGGGCGATTTAAGTGAACTTCATATGTGGGATACCATGCTGTGTGGTGAAAGTACGTAAGCGTACACATTTTCCGAGGCTGTAAATCATAATTGATTTTTGAAATTTTTATTTTTAGTCGAGAAGATTTTCAAATGTGAAGTACCAGCTGATGGAAATATTATTTCTTGGTCAAAAAGTCGAAAAATATTTTATAGTGGAGTGCAGACTTCATCAGTAAAACTGCCGTGTGGCAAATGCCAATAACTTCTCAACGATTCAAAATTTCAAGAAATGTAACCGCGGTATATATGTGAATAAAAGCTTTTAAAAACTTAAGTTAGTTTGAATCTGAAGAAAAAAGAAAGAAAAGGCTGCTCTTTATTCAGCAATGCTGTGTTTGTGGTTCGACTAGTATAATTATTTCTTCTTCTGCAAGTAGAAATCCTTTAGAACTGTGAATGGTAGTTTTTGTCTTTTCCTGTCATTCTCGGTCAATACGAAATATTTCAAACTGCTTAATCAAAAGTATTTCTGTCGTGAATAGCAACGAACTACGTAAGTTAATAAGATAAGGAGTCGCCCGAGATGTAGTGTGATGAGCGAGATAATGAGTGCAATAAAAGATGCTAAAACTGAACATTTTTCTTATTCTTATTACCGTATGTTTTGATTAGATTGGTGGTGTATACCATGGATTGTAATTTTTTGTTGGCGTCTATTTCAATTGGGTGGCAATATGTCATATTTGGCACTGTCGGAGACCCGGAGAGGTAAAATGCTAAAAATAAAATTAATCAACAACTTTTAGCCAATCACAAAGACGGTTCAACGATTTGGATTCCATTTGTGTTGTATATGAAACTATTGTGCTTCCACAAGTGCTAGTCCTACCAAAAGTTTTTTTTTTTTTTTTTTTTTTTTTTTTTAAATTGAGAAAATGTTAAATTTGTATTGAATGAATGGAAAAAAAATTATTTATTATTGTTGCACCTTATAAAACTTCCTAAACATACAAGAACTTAACAACAGCCAATAATTCAAGTCTTTAAAAATATATACAAAAATTTGTCAAATTGGAGATTTCCCCTTTAAAATAGCCCGATTGCAAATCGCTTGAACGCATCGGATTTAAACAGTTTAGAGTTCGTTGTCCCACCAAACTTCAAGCGTGCGTATTTATCTCTGACACTCTAAACAGAAAAACAATTTAATTTAATTAAAAAAAAGAAATTAACAAACAATCACTTGATATAAGCTGAATTCCGATTCGACGGTAATCAGAGCCAATTTCTCCATGATTGGCCTCAATTCCAGTTCTGTGTATTTACTGTGATAAACCAAGGTATCGGTCTAGTTTTTAAAATAAATAAGTAAATAAAATATATTACTTTTAAGTTTTTTTTCTTCATTTGTATTACCCAAGACGACGGCTCACGGAGCAATTTGAATGACAGACATAGCGCAGCTGCAGCGAGAAGCGAAGGTGGGTAATGAGCCACATTGTAGTGAATTAGCGAGAGCTCCATGAAATATTTGGCTGTCGTATGCTCGGTCGAACTGGAATGACCCGCTTTAGAGTTTCGTCGAAGGAAATGCAGCGGGAGTGGTCGGCCCAAAGAGAAATCGAGGACCTTCAATACAACACATTCCATTTGAAGCATGTCGATCTTCGAGTACGCAGCTTTGCAGACCTTGGAGTAGTCGTCGACGTCGGGGGACAACATTTCCTCGTATTTAGCCGCGACCATCATCGACGCAATGCCAACAAGTTGCAATTTATTCCGACTAACTTCGAGATCCTTAAAAAAAAAAATTAAAAATTAAAAAAAATTAAATTAAATTCGATTTTAACTTGTAAAGTTCGGTCTAATGTGGCGACAGCGAGATACAGCGTTTCTGGGAGCAAGTTGAAGTGGTCATGGATTAGGATCAGCCAATTGACCAAAATGGTTCGCATGGGTGGTCTGATTACTGCATTATCTTTCAAGTAGTCTTCTCGGATGATGTGTTTTGCCTGTTGCAAAATTGTGTAAAATTATCACAATTTAATAAATTTAAAAAAAAATTTACTTCTAATTGGCGTAAGTAATCGTAGATTTCGTTGACCCATTCCGTAACCAATTTCGGTTCATTCGCGTCGCCTTCGTCTATATCCTCGATAAGGGGAATGTGTTGAGCCGAATACGATTCCACTTGAAGTGAATGGAACTGTTCTGTCAGTTTGTCAGTTTGGTCTGCAGTCGAGGGTTTTGCTATATTTGTCGACGGTTTCACTACACATTTTGGAATCTGCGCAATTTTTAAGTTCGTAAATTTATTTTTTCAACTTATTTATTGATAGATAGAAATAACTTTTACCTTACTTATGGCCGCTATATCCAGTCCGGCTTTGACATTCGCGGCATGACGGAGAGCTGGACGGCGCGTAACTACTTTGGATCTGTCGTCGTTCTTTTTACTCAATACCTAAAGAAATGCAGATTGGAAGATTAAAAAAATAATAATAATAATAATAATAATTTTTTGGTACTGGAGGAAGTCCACGGAAAGCCATCTCGTAATGCAGAGAGGAAAATAATTAAAATGTCTAATTTGGCAGATACGTGGTGCCGTAAAGTCGACTCTTCGAGGAACGAACTCTCTTAAGTATTATGAATCATTTTAAGAAAATTTTTATATTTGCCTCGCATTATTCTATTGGCTGCGGGGGTTAATCGTTGTGTTTTGATTCGTTGTTGAAGTTAGACCTCATAAACATGCGCGATTTTTGTTTAGTTTATTTTGTGTAAGAAAGAAATTACAACGAACAGCACGCAAGAAAATTTGAATTAGTTTTTCTAAATTTTCTTTTACAAAAACAATTACATTTTTTAATGGTTTACTTAAATCAAAATATACATCGGCAAAATTTGCATACTCACACTATCCAGCTGAAACCAACCATGATTTTTTTTTTGGCTAAGGGGACGGGCACATCAGCTTGTACCCCGGCGCAGATCAGACATTCCTGTGCTAAAACTACGTTTGACAGACATTTTGTAAAGCTTTTCAGGCAGGCGCGTAGCTTCGCTTCCGTGTTTTTTTCTTCTTTTCTTTTTCTTTCACAAACAAGTAAGCAAATGGCAAATGACCTCCCGCGTCTAATTTTGCCCACCTGTTTCAGTTCTGAGGAAAATGGCAAATAACTTTGATACTACTCACATCGCCAAGGTTTTGGTAATCACATTTAATCAATTGTGTTTATTATAACATTATCTGCCTGGAAAACATAAAAGTTCAGGTTACCTCCTCCAGTTTGTTATGCTAGTTTAAATATTAGTACTATTATGTGTACATACCCTTGTAAATATATCTCGTTTATGTCATGTAAGGAAAACTGCACACAAGCAAAATACGATTCAGTTGTAAACATCCGGTTGTCAACAGTGTCAACAATCAAATATAACATGGTTGTCTGTAAACTTCATCGTCTATTAACTTTTACTTTATTTATTACTTATTTCAGTATCAGCAGGATTGCACGCGTTACTGCAATTTGGTAACTAGTTATCGTTATTTAGCCAAAATAGTACCTAGTTACCATTCGTTATTGTTACTTATTAAAAAATGTTTGTTTTTGGCCAAAAAAAAATCCTAACATTTTTCGTTTTGGGCCAAAAACGTTTAGAAATTGTTTGTTTTTGGCCAAAAGCGGCCAGAAATTGATAGTTGGCCAAAAAAGTTCCAGGAATCATTTGTTTTTGGTCAAAAAAAGTACCAAAATTGTTCGTTTTGGCCAAAAACATCCAGAAATTGATCGTTTATGATCAAAAACGTCCAAAAATTACAGTTCGTTACTGCTAAATAAGTAACTAATTACCATTACCTTATGCTGGCAGCATTATGTAATGATAACGTCGTTGCTGGTAACAATGTTATTGTAACGGTAACGTATGAAACACTGAGTATCAGTACTAAACCTACCTACTGCAACACGAATTGGGACAGAGCGACAAAGTATAGTAATAATTTAATTATTCATTATTACAGCTTTATTTGCGTATGAAAGACTAAGCATAAAGCAAAGAAAGATTTTCTTTCTTTTCTTTCTATAAAAATTCCAGTGCTCTTATGGAAATATGAAACTATACATGTTTGATAGGAATAACACATTTGCTTATTAAAATTACAATCTTTGTCTCAAATTATGTAAACATTCAAAAACTTTTCTTTCAAGTGTTGTTTGCAAATTTACATTTAAGATAATTTTTACTTTAAATTGATGGCACTTTTAAAAAAATTATAGTTCCAAAATGGTCTCTTGTTGGGTCAAAAGTTTAAAAATACTAATTGCAACTCTACGTTTAAATTAATTGATTTCTGAACTAAAAGCTCTCGCAGGGACCAACCAACCAGAGTTATGAAAAACTAGTTTTAACACAAGTACAAGGATGTTAACAATCTGTCGGGGCGATTTTTGTTGATTTTATGAATTTTTAAAATTTATACTTATATTGAAAAAGAAAAAAAAAATGATTAACACAGCAGCAAATGCTAAAATAAATTTTCAAACTGTCAGACTGTCAGAATGAGTGAGATATGCTAAAACTAGTTAAATTTTCCTATAAGGAATAACTGGCAATAATAAGCCTAATTATAATAATATATACAATAGATTTCATCGTCAAAAGCTACAAGAAATACTTATATCAATTCATAGCAAAAAAGCAGAAATTAGAATTCATCTCCTATGTAAGAAATTATTATGTTGGGAAGTTTTCTGGTTTTTTTTCCTCATTCTCAGCCACTTCGTAAATTCGATGAGTGGAAAGCCAATACTAAACGAATACACACGGGGTAAAGTTTTTTTCTTTTTTCTTCTTCTTCTCTTTCAAAATGGCAGTTGAAGAGGTATACAGAATAAGAACCAATACTTGAATTTGACAGCATTGAATCTCGTGATGTTATACACAGACTTATACTTCATCTTCAATTGATGGAATAGGAATACTATGTTTTTGAGCTAATGCAGTCAATATATAAATAATCTGGTCTGTTTTCTTATCAATAGTGGATATCTGAAAAGTGAAACCAGATTAAATATTTTTTCGCTTTAATAAAACTGCAGTAATAAATAAAATGCAAATTATGCATAATTTAGTCTTAACCTGCTGCTCCACTCTGAACAATCGTGCACCAACTGTTAAAGGCTTTCGTTCTCCAGCGACCAAGTAAGAGCCAGGTTTTCCCAAGGTTTGATCTAGCCTGAATGCAATTAACATTTTAAATCAAAACAACTTTTATTTTTGTAATCGAACCTTCTCTGCAACTCCTTTATCCGAACCATCATATTTAAATGCCCCTGGGAGTATTGTTCAATTACATCTCGAACATCGTATGGTTTTCGTGCTTGTTGAAACTTTCGTCGAGAAACAAAATATTTAATCTTCCTAATCGCACGAATTGCGTTTTTATGAGCATCCGTCAAACTAAAAAAGTAAAAATTTCCTAAGGATCAGTTTTATTTTCATTTCCATTTTACTTTAGTCTACTTCGTTATTCTTGGCGGATCATCGATGTCGATTTCAATTTCGTCGGATATAACGTCAACTCCAGAATTACTACCAGGATTGCAGCTTAAATATTGTCCACGGTTTTCTTTCCTCTGCCTATTCGGAGTACCTTAATTTTTTTTTTTCAAATTAAAAACATAATTTAATTCATTGCTTAAGGTCTACTGCACAAAAAAATTATGACTAAATCCAAAACTATACGTTTCAATGAGACAGTGCAGTGAAATTATTTTAGCCAAAATAAAAAATTAATAAATAGACGAAGTTTATAAAGATATAAATTGTCATGCTATATTTTTGGTGATAAACCAGTGGTAAAAACTGTTTGAAATAGAGGTAACACAGCAATACTTTTTTTATCTGATGCCTTGAATGCTGTAAGATTGAAAATGGGACAACAGCGAGCCAGACCTGAGCAAAGGAATTAATTGCAGTTTTAAAAAGGAGTTTACAAATTTCATTTTCCGTAAAATTAGTAATAGTTTTATTAGTACAGCTAAATATGAACGAAGCGGATTTTACTGTTAATAAGGCCGTCTGTACAACATTGCTTTCATTTCATGTATTAACCTACCATTTTCATCTTTAATTACTATTTCTGGATTATCATATGCAAACTGTCGAATGATGGCATCTCTAGTTGCACTTGACGTTGTGTAAAGTCCAAAAAATCTTTTTAGGAAACCAATTTTTTCTTTTGAATCTTGTTAACAATCCAAAACAAACAAAAAATTAAAAACAAAACATAATAAAAATAAAAATATAAAATAAATCATAAAATAAAATTAATATCCAGAAGTTCCATCAGATAATTAGAAGAATCTGCCCCTTAGTTTTAGGAGGAAGGTGTAATAAATCTCTATGGTAACCTGCTTTTGGTTCTTCTGTGTAAAACACTACATCTCCATCGCTTTCCCTTCGACAAGAGCTTGAGTTATTTTCCAATACATTGTTCCCAACTTCCAGTTTTGTCTTGGATTTTCTCCTCCTTAATACGCTTGCTCGTTTGGCCACCTGTGCGCAAATTAGAAAAAGCTTAAGCAAATCATTTTCCTTCAAATATAAAATTAAAATGCAATCAATAATTAACAAAATCCTGCACAAAACTCATTAATATTCCTCAAATTGTATGGTTTTGGGGCTGACGTGTTAACATTCTCAACATGAAAGGCTAGCAGGCAAACAAAACAAACACGAAATGCTTTTAAAAGTATAAATATTTACCCTAGCAAAAGATGAGGTGTTGTTATTAGATGAGTCGTGTTTCAAATGAATTTTCCAAGTAGCAACTGATTTAAAATTCCGATCAGCAGCGTGACATCTCCACAAACACTAACAGAAAGTTTAAAAATAACTGATTTATTCTTTTCAAAACTGATCTGAATCAATAAATACCTGGATTAGCAACGCAGCTGCAGGTATTTGTCGGTTGAAATGTTTTTGTCTTTGTTTTTGCTGCACTTTAAGAGCAAATCCTGAACCTAAAATCCCCTACAAGCCAACAAATTAATTATTCAGTTGTTTATGTAAAATAAAAATGAAGTTAAAACAACAAAGTTAATATGATTGCATTATTAAGAGCTGTAAAGGTCACGTCCGAAGTTGAAAAGAATTAAAAAGCAAATACTTACTGCTGGTAATGCAAAGAAAGAAATAGCGAAGACAGAGAAGCACGAAGCAACTATTTTTCCCATCCAAGTTTTTGGAACAGTGTCTCCATAACCAATAGTTGTAACAGTTATCTAATTAGAAAAATGGTTAGTATGTTAGTAGCTAATAAATAGTGAATAATTTCAATAATCTAACAATTGTGCAAATTAAAAGAAGCGATGAAACATGGGCGAAGAAGTAATGTCACAATAAACAAAAAATTTACTTACAGAAGGTAATGCAAAAAATGATATAGTAAACAAAGATCCTATCATTGCAAACATTTTGCCTAACATTGTGCGTGGTACCTTATCACCATAACCTACTGTTGTAAAAGTTATCTAAAGCAAAATAATTAAAAAGTAAAAATGTGTTCGTGCAAGATGTAAAATAAATAAAATAAATGAAAAAATAAAATCAAACAAAATTAACAAAATGTGCAAAAATACTAGAGAAAAAAAATCCACGCATTTCTTACCACTCCCCACCATAATGCATCAGCGTAACTGGCAAAATCAGCTTTTCCATCAGGCCCAATCGCATCTTTCTCAGCCAAATATACAAAATAGGAAGAAAAAATGAGCCCTAGAAAACCTATATACAGTGTTGTGATCAATTCCTGAAATAAAAAAAAAAATGTGACATGGTACAGGAATGGTTAATTAAGGTAATCACATAAATTAAACCAAACAATCAACGCCAATTCTTCTACCTGACATTTGACAAGCACTGCAATTCCCTTTGGACAACTGTACTGCCACAAATGTCATTTTGTTTCACGACGATTTCGATTCCCATTAAAAGACAAGAAAATAACTCAATGACGTTACCTGTCTATGTACAAAGACGACAGATCCAAGAAGCCTCCAAGTTCCTCCTTGTCTGTCAACATGTAACATGCGTAAAATTTGCAGAAATCGAATTCCTCTTATTGCTGAAGTGGCAAAAACTTGACCATTTGAGCCAACAGCCAAAACCACAATTGAAGCAAACACTACAATTAAATCTATAATAAAATATAAAAATAAAAAAGTATTTAAATACAGTTGTATGTTTAACTTATTATTTTACATCTAATTTTGCCATAGGAGAGTTTAAATAAAATACAAAAAAAATAGATCCCTCCTGTAACTAAACTCAAATCAAACTTGAAGAAATAATGTAATTCTGTCTGTATTTATTGTCAGAGCTGCTTTTTAATTTATAAAACTCAGTTATTAGTAAAGGTGTTTCAACTAAAAAAAAAAATAATAATTTATTGCATCCAAAACTTGCGCAATTAATTTCCAAAATCAACAACAAAGCTTTTGTAGTTAGTTTGTCCTCTTCAAGCTGATTTATGTCAGCAATCTGCTTTTCTACTCCTTTCCTACTTTGAAAGTAATGATAGATAACTGCAAACATCAAATCAATCCGCCTGAAAGTGACCAAATTGATCGAAAAGCTTCGCTGTGTGTAAAGGAAATGCATTTGCAGGTTTTGGATAACATAAATTGTTTCCTTTTATTCACAAAATGTTTATTGAATAGCAAGTAATTATGTTTTGAGTTAACTGAAACAATTGCGTAAAAGTGAACACAATTACGTGTGAAACAAGCGCTAATAAAGTGTTGGATGTAAAAATAATCATTTAGAGCATGCATTAAATTATTTCTTTAAACAATTATTCATATTTTTAAAGTAAAAAAGCAGATTTAAAAATGCAGATTTAAAAATGCAGATTTAAAAATGCTTAGAGTTAAAAATCTGTATGAATAATATCGAACTTTTTTATTTGCTTAAAAAGACTACGAATGCGTGAGATTTCAGTCTTCCTGTCAAAACCATAGTCTGTTTCAGTTTCCTTTCGCAAATCCAATATCTTCGAGGGATTCAGAAGCAGCCAAGCGGACCTCAATGACTAATGCTCAGTTGACCGTTCATCGTGGGCATAATGTCTTTCTGACATCATGAATACTTGTTTTTTTTTTTTTTTCCTTTCCACTTTTGCCTACAAGTCAAAAATCTTTAGTTTGAGTTCAACTAACGATCCAATCGATTTCAGGATTGAATATTCAAGCAAGTAAAAATGACATTGTCATAACTTAATTACCGTAATAATTAAGAACCGACAATTTGAGAAAATACACAAGATCACATCAAGGGGATTTCAGTGATAAATAAATAACATATTCAAATGCAAATTATAAATAACTGTTGTTTGACGTTAGAAGAATAGAATACATTTCATCCAATGATTAATTTACACCATTTAAATGTTTAAAATTTTAAATCGCACACTATTTACTTATAGTTCACAACTTTTAATATATCATTAAAAATACCAAAGCAGAATACAAAAGTCTAATTAGCACGTTTAAGCCTAGTTGACAGATAATACCAATCCAGTTGAGTTTTTCTAATAAGCAAAGAAACTATAATTTTAAACATAATTTTAGATCTCTTTTGAAAATTTGTGATCAATTAAAAACGTTTTTGCCAGTGTGTAATTGCGTGTCATATTGAAGTTGCCGTCCTAATTAGTAATCACTAAATCAAACACACACTAGCAGAAAATTGGCAATTTAATTACATGAACCGGTACACAGCTGAACGTTAAGTCTAAATTCAAGATTTTGTTTGACATTTAAAATGGGCAGTACAAAAATCGTTCTTTGTATATAAATTTCAATTCTAGTTGAGTTTGTACTTTTTCCTTTGGCAAAAAAAACTTTGCTTTTAACTTCCATTTGTTTTGTACAGTGTATTCTATTATTTTCATCTGAAATATCATTTTTATTCATATCGATCAGTTTCTTGGATCCATTAACTTTTTTCTGCACATGAGCATAAAGAGTTATAAAAAATGTCAAAATATTAGAATCCCTTAAGCTCTTTTTCTTTTTTGTTCTTATTCTGCCAAAAAAAGTCAAGTATTTTCTCAATATTTAAAAAGTAAAATTTGTTTTAGAAGCTTTGTCATAAATAAGTTCTAAATGCCTATGATGTAATTATTTGAGCATTGCCGACTCGGCATCAGACACATTTTGTTCATTACATTTTAACGGCGCAATCAACATTAAACTCGTTTCATATGTGAACTGCAAACAAATAAAGATTAAGGCATAGTTTGTTATTCCACTAAATTGATTATTTTTTTTTTTGCTTTGATGTGTAAATGTCAAACAGTTCACAGAATTCAATTACCTCACTTGCAAATTACCTGGAAAAAGTGAAATAAACGTTTGCATGTACAAATTTCACAATACACAATTTTTCTTTCAGAGGAAACCCATCAAAATCAGTGGCAATGCGTTGCGTAAGTTTATGCGCGATCAATGCATAACATCAACTAAAACTCAGAATATTGACAATGCATAATAAAACTGCTTAAACTTTTTACTAAAATGTTTGAGCATTTTTTCAGAAAAGTGATTTTAACCAAATCAAATAATACTGTTTCCTATGGCAAATGATGAAAATTACATATCTAATGTTATTTTTATATTTGAACATCTTACCTATAATACAAATGGGTTTCCTGATAAACCGAATCCGACCCCATAGTCCCAAATATTTACTCCTGCAACCAGCAGACCATAACCTCACTACGTATTCTATGCCAAAGAAACCAACAAGAACTATTTCCTATACAGAAAGAAAAGACAAAACCACAAACAGATGTTAGTATAAATAAAAAAGAAAGGTTACACCACTAAAAATTGTGTTAGTAATATTAGTTCTACTAAAACGTTTTTATGCTTAGGAAAAATGTGATATCCAACAGTTGTTACCAAATCCCTTCCCGATATTTTCAGCTTAATAAACAACTCTTTCAGTAAGCACAAATGCAGAACACCCTTAACATTTCCATTATTCTCACCTTTCCAATTGGTCTTACCTAATATTGGACTAGGCGTAGTCAGAAATCTCAATCTCCCTAACACCCCATAATGTTTATGAAGACACCCAACAGACCATAATCGAATTATAAATTCCACGACAATAATTGAAATCAATGATATTTCCTATTTGACACATGAAATAAAACAATACATAAAATTGTACTAAACTATTCAATAAAAAAAATTAAAGTTCAAGCAACAAATTTAAAAAAAAGAATTGATTGATTAGATACCACTAAATGAGATAGTTAAATGTCAAAAAATATTCATAATGTGTGCAGCCATTGTCACAGCTTCCTGCTGACCTTTTTTTCGATTGCATCTTATTATTGTATTTTATTATCTATCAATTGTATGCAAATTATCTTAGGAGAGGAAGGATGTAGTGTCTATTACGACACTACTGAAATTTGAATCTATTGCATCACTAACAATTCAAGTAAAACTATTGTATAAAAAGATTGCCAAGCGGCAGGCCTTAACAACCAAATCAGTACTCATATAAACAACAGCCGATTCCAAATCATCAGTTCATAAAGCATCGTTCATTCCCTGCAGGCCCGTGAACAGAATCAAATTTAGTGTGTGCGAATATTAAAACATGCTTTCCTGGACAGCACACCCCCCCCCCCCCCACACACACACACACACAAACACACACACACACACACACACACTCACACTCACACTCGCCTACGCATTCAACTTGAACATGCAAATGTGGGTTGAGGAGGATAGGACATTTGTCCCAGCATTGTTTTTGAAGAGCATCGCCGATCCAAACTGCAGTTACCAGATTGCCTGCTGCTCCTTCGGCTCGTCAGTGTAAATCGTTCAGAGCCTGTGTGAATTGAGGTCCGAGTCGAGGTCGAGCGGCTCTAGCTGAAAGTAATTCTTAGAAACCAATACAGCATTTTGGGGATTCCGAACAAAACATAGACAGTCAAAACATAGACCCATTCTTTCCGAGCCCCAGATTACCTAGCCCCAGATTACGTTAGGTTAGGTAGGTTAGATTAGGTCAGATTAGAAAAAAAAATTAGATCATGGGCCTTGACCCGTCCCATTTCTCATCCCACTTTTCGACATATTCAAGTCGAATGAGGAGACGAGTATGTTTTAATATTCGAAAATCAAACACATTAAATTTAATTCTTTGGCCGTCGTTTGTCCTCCCCGCGCTCGTTGCCAGCCCGTTCGGCCTCTCCGTGCTCGTTGCCAGCCCGTTTGGTCCCTCTCTTCACCCGTGCGCTATCAGCCAGCTCGCTTGGCCCCTCGCTCTTTGCCACCGCTTATTACCATCTCGTTTGACCAGGTCATTTGGCTCCCTGCTTTTGCCAGCTCATGTCCCCCTCCCACCCGCTCGTTGGCCGCTCATTACCCGTCCGCCGCATGCTCTCCCGTCATAAGGGAAAAAAGTCTCGACGTCGTCCAGTGCCAACCGTCATCAGGTCTCGACTATTATCCATCATCCATCATGTAAGACAACGCTATGTTCGAACTTTTATTCAAATGCGTTATATGTCCATGCGATGATAACATCATTCTGCTGATGTAAGAAACCATTCATGTCATCTGATTGCCTTTATTGTACAATACATCGTTGCCAGGGAGTAATCCCTTGGCAACGATAGTGAATAAACAGTCGGGGGATCTCAAATCATCGGCTTAAAAAGCTGTGGTGACCCCAAAGCTCAGACAGGAACGTGAAGAGTTGAGTTTGGGAAATCGCAAGTTTGCGACAGTTAAAGAGATTATTTTTAGAGCTGCTGGAGTGCCCGCATCGCTGGCAGGAAATAGCGCTTCCTGTTGGGACGCCTCAGTTAAACTCTCATGTTTTCCCTAGTACAGTCGTCTTCATGTTTCTCCTTGTGATTCGTAATTTCCTGAGATAAATCTACCACTTTGGCAGCCACTTTTTCTCACTGTTTGACAACAAACTTGTTGTCAAACACCCATTGGTTTCCCGTGCCTTCCAGTAGGAAAAAGGCCCAACTTGTGCCATTTCATCGAGTTCTCCGCTACGAGGAACTCTGAGAGAAGCGGCGACGAGCCCGAGCTCAGTCATCAGAATTTGGGATCTTCGTTATCACGTGTAAGTCAGGCAACGAAGCGGTTCGCAAGCTTGCTACTAGCTCCATAAAATTGGACGTTGTTCGATTTACCCGAGCCTGTCGGTGACCAATTTCTTCGTAGCCAGCGAATGGTACAGAGGATTCGCCATCGCAAGAAGCAGTTTGGCAGAAGCTATCTTCAATTCTGTTTTCCTTTAGTTTTCAGTTATTTAACTTTTATTTTCATTTGTATCGTTACTTTAAGATGTATTTTAGATTTCAAGTGTAAATCTTATTTCGCAAGCGCGGAATAAATTATTGCATTCATTCTTTTAACTAGTGGGTTTTATTTACTTAAGGGTGAGATCCTTTGGCAAATTGTCAAAGGAAATAATTAGTTTAAGTCTTCAGAGAAGCAACCCGTAATGTTATCATTTCTACGGGCTGTAGAAGTGAGAACGTTACAAGGCATCGGTCTTTTTCTGCTTGTTTTGCACTGACGTATAAACACAAAGGTTCATTCATGGAAACAGAATGAATGACAAATCACAGTTACTCTATGAAATGCACCACTTCATTTCCCAAGGGACGGTCACAGTGGGACCTCATTCAGGTAAAAAGTTAAATGAGATATCCGGTTCATTTGTTCTGTTTGCTTGGCTCTCTCTTTCTTCATACTTCGCGCACTGCGCTGATTTAGTAAGCTTACTAGTACACAACACTTAACATTTACTACACTGCTTGCTCTAAGCATTGTTTTCAAAATCTTTCCAAGTTTTGCACAAGTTTTCTCCGCATTAAATTCTAAATTTTCTAATATTTTGTTATCCATTAGAAACATTAAAATGCGAATTTTACATATACTTGAACTTTAATATTTTAAACATAAGTTTTAAATCACGATAAACAATTATCTTTACTTACCATCCAGAATAAGGTTTCATTGGCAAAAGCTGAGTATTGATCAATGGTAGAAAGGACACTAAAGATAAGGCATATTAACACCACCATGAATCTGTGCAAACAAAATAAATAAATTAGTGAATTATTTGATTATTTCTGCGCCATTGATATTAAAGAACTGTCTTTAATAGACAAAATAAATCAGATACACAGTAAATTATGTTTCCCCGGAAATAAATTAATAATGCCGCAATCAAGTTTCAAATGCCATTAATTATTGAAGACTCATTTAGTTTAGATGACAGTTAATGGCTGAGGCTACTATTTATTATGTTAAAAAGCCATTCTGAGCAAGAAATGACGCATCTGTTATTGGTAAAACCATTGTTTTAATCAGCACGTAACAACCTGCTGTAGCATTAAATTAGTACACAGAAGTACGAGTTAAATAAGCAAATACTTTTAATTGAGTTTTATGGGCATTTTGTGTCCACCTTGTCATTGGATGCTGCTAAAACTTCAGCGTCATGTTGTTTACACCTGTCACATCATTAATCAAATTTATCACTAACAGTTTGTTGCGCTTTACCCTATAAGTTCAACTTTAATTAAAATTTACCTTTTTGTTTAAAGCTCAAGCAGAAATAAAAAACAACAATAAATTTTTATCTTGTTTTTTTATTCCCTGCACTAAAAGTTTTATTTTTTTTGGCAAAGTAAAAACAAATAATCGCCGTTCTACCGGAATCATGCTACAGTTTTCTCATTGTGCTCACCGAAGTGTGCTTACATTTAATTAAACGTCTCAAGAGTGCTAATAATCTCTACGCATGGTGCGTGCGAGATAATGCATTTTTCAATTAACATAGGTGTGCGATTTAACACTATTATTTCGCCTTTAAACCCATGAGGTGTTTGTTTCCATTGAATTAAATAATTTTAGCAATAAAAATAACAAAGTTGATATTGTGATTATATAGTATACTCTAGTATACCCAGTTTTATGAGCCCATTAAATATTTAATGTTGTGATTTACTGAGATAAGCAGATAACCTACGGTATCTCGATAAATGTTTTCTTTCCTATGACATATTTGCATCCCCGTATTTACAAAGCAAGTGCTGTGTTTGTTTTAAACGTTTCTAAAATTAGCATACCTAGCCAGATAGCATTTTAAAATGTTCTTATTACAGTAACAAGAAAAGCTCCCCTTTCAAGCTTCACTGCAATGACTTGCGCGACAGTGATTCCATTTCTTTAGAAATTGACGTTCTTTGGATTTTATACTATACCGCATTGAAAATAATGATGAAATTTATTTATTTATTTTTACCTATCTACACGCAGGTTGTCAAAAGAAATTAGAAAATCGCTTTATTAATGCTTTCATCAATATAAAATTTTCTCAATGTTTAAAAATTAAAAAATATTTTCTTGAGTCACATTGTATAAACGTCTAAATGTATAATCAAACTCATTAAATGAAATTTAAAAATTCATCTTAAATTAATATCAAGTTGTAATTGCAAAAGAAAAAGCAATTTCAAAAAATCAACATATAGGTCAATAACAAATTAATTCCATTTTTAACTTCTTAACACTAAATTACACTAATTAGATGAAAAATAAGCTCTGATTTCTAAAAAAATGAATTTTGTGACCTACTCAATCCAATTAACAGTAATTAGTAATATTTAATATATGCTACAACGTTAAATAAAGATGTATCGTAGTAACGAAACATCGTGTTCGTTCTAAAGGTTTATGACCAGTGGTAGTAAAACTGAAGCAGTAATGGGTAATAGTAAAACCACAATCGGCTAAAACCAAAAAATAAATTTAATCAGATTAGAACCCGTCTAGTAGATCAAAATTAAGCAATCTTGAAGACAACAGACAAAACAAACAGAAAAGAAAAGAAGAAGAAAAATCAATTTGAAATTGGACTCCAAGCAAAGTTTCCTAATTTCCTACAAAATCAATAACTTCTCAGATATTTTGTAGAATTTGTTAATACCGTAACAAAACCAAAATCTGTATAAAAATAAATAAATTTTAAAATTTAAAAAATAAAATAAAAAAACTGCTACTGCACATGTTGCAATTCCCCGTGTCATAAGGCAAGAAAATCCCAAGAGAAAAGAAATCTCCAGCTAATCCTATTGTGTATACAATACAATATCGACAGTTGGGCCCCGACCCAACAAACAGAGGCTCAATCTGTGTGGCTACTCGAAAGGCTGCCTCTACATCGCAACCTGCCATCAAACAACCATCAACAGTTGTTCCCTCTAAATAAAATGCTTTTTACATTTTCCCAAATTCCCCTGGCACGCAAAATACCTTCATCTTAGTGAGGCTTACTTCATTTGAATAAAAGATAAACATGACGGGCTATTTAGAATATTTTATAATATTTACATGTCATCGCAAAAGAGTGATATATTTAAATTTCAGAAAATATTAATAAAAATATTTATACACAGTAAATACAAAATAAATTTATTTTTTAAAAGAGATGTCACGCAACGTATACATTAGACGCGCATCGTTTTCATTTTCCAAATTCAATAAGAATTTAATACCTGATGATTTGCTGGAATCTCCAAACAAATAGCTAATATATCTCAAGATATTACATCCACAGAATCACAGAAATTGCCTTGCCTTAATTAGCAACAGGTTTAATCACACGTGACATTCGTATTACTTGAACAGCTACTTTAAGTTTTGACTGACCTGATACTGTAAATTAAACATTTTTCTTCATTACTGTTTGATTCTTTGTGCGTAAATGCAATTACTTATTTACGATTGAAGAAGAATGTAAATTTAACGTTCCACTTTAACCAAACCAAGAATTGAAATAAAAATACAGAAGTATCTAACATTTCAAAATTCAAGCTTTCAAATTCATAAGTGGGGACATTGTTAATACGTATATTGAATATCATAACCTATTTAAAATTCACGACTGGATTTTAATTACCATAATCAATACAAGAAAAGAAAACCAACCCACAACGGGCGTGCCATGTGAAAACTGAAGTCATAACCGAGAATTTCAATTGACTTTTTTTTTTAAAAAAATAAAATAAAATAAAAAACACTCCTTTTTTTTTTCAAAAAAAAAAGCAGTAAATAATCAAAAAATATAAATAAAAAAGAAAAAAATAATTTCCGTTTTAATATTTTTTTTAAAAGACCTTTCGCAATTAACTTCCGAAGCCGACATTCTGCACACACCCCCGCATACACCTGTTTACCGTTGCCACAAGCAACAGAGTATCCACCAACCAACGTCCAAGGGAAAAGCAGATATCTCATTTGCTGGAATAGATTGTACGGTGACGGGGAAAAAAAATAATAAAAAAAAAAAAATCTTAAGAGTTCCCTTAGGATGTGTAATAAAACTTAGTTCCTCTACTTACACTGTGAAGTGATAAATGAAGCATTTCCAGCCGGCTGGTCTTTCTAGGAAATTGTACACTTTTCCCTGGAATGTCATTTTGGAGTTTTTCCTGGGATCGTAAAGATAACGAGATTCGAAAGCGGCTCGGTCGGCGAGCGATGAGCGAATTTCAGCTTGACCCACTCCAGCATTCAAAAGAGAGTCGGAAGTGCTGTTAGGCATGTCTACCGACAAGGCACCTGATGACAACCGGCCGTAATGGCTCGGCGGTTCTAAACTTGATCCTGTGGTCAGCGACAATGCAATCGTTTCACTAGATTTGCCATCCGATGTCGTTTCCATCTTGTTAGCCATGGTTACGTCGGCTTTTCCCCAAAAGACAGTTGAAACCTAGAAATATTTTTATTTTATTTTAATAAACAGATAAAATATATGTAAATTTACGATTTGCTACATAATTTACATATTTTTTTGTGTTTTAGGAATTTTTTTAAAAAAGAAAAAATATCAAATGTTTGTTGTCGGTTGTAAACTGTAAAAAATCAATACAAGCTGAAAGGTTATTTTTCAGGTGTTTGTCCGCCACAAACGTAAAAAATACGGTATAAAAGAACGAGTCGATTTTGATCCCCATTTTAGAATAAAATAACAATAAAAATTCAATTTATTAAATAGTGCAAAATCTGTTTATTCATTATTCAATTTCAATCATCACTCTCCACAGCCATCGCAGTCAAAATCCTGCTGAAAATTACGTTTTTAAAATACTCGAACAAACGAAAACTACCTTGATAAATCAATAAATAAGAGCACAGTGAAACAAGAAGCTTGATTAGATGAAAATGTCAGTTATGGACCGATGAAATGTACGATAAATGTATTAAGTGACTGGTATTTGGTTCTAGATTTGTGTCATTTAGTAATTTAATCATCTATTCTAAAAATAAAAATAAAAACAGAAAGAATATATACCTACATACACAATATTTAAAAATATAAATGCTTTCGTGACCCCTAAATCAACCCTCAAAGTAACCTAGGTTTAGAGAAACTACCTTTTGATCTCTTGAGTCCATTGTGGTTGGTAAAGGACAATTGCGTTTGACGGTTACTCGTGAAACAACAGCTGAATTGACCAATAGAGAAAGAAAAAATGAAAGTTTCTAAGAGTTCGCTAAGGTCTAAGAGATTGTAAATCCTACGTGATTTTGTGTTGCGTAAAAACTATTGTTTTGTGATTAAAGGCTATGGAGAATTACACGTGAGTCACTTTAATGATTTGTGACAACTGCAATATTTTAAAGGTAATCGAATGAAATCCTATTATATTAATGGCGTATAAATATTTAATCAGTCAATAATACATTAAAAGGAAACTTGAGAATATTCCAAGACGAAAAATTTGATTTTTTTTTAAAACAAAAATTGCCAAGGAACTAGGAATTATTCTCTGAATTAATTCCCGTTATCTATGTTTTCACTTCTTTTATTCTTTACTTGGAATCGATGCGATTTATTGCGGAGAACAGTTCAAAAAATGTCATCCTTGAGGTGCGCTCACCGAATCAATCTTGTTCATTGACCCATTTTTGATAAATACAACTTAACTACCCGTTACTCTGTCATTAAAATTTGCAATTATGCTAAAACGCCTAAACAAAAAAAAAATCCAATCGAGACACCACACGCCTTAACGAATAACGCCTTCGTGTTTTTCAACAAAAGTTTGAATAATTCACGAGCTAAAGATGACAAAAGACGAGCGAAAAGATGAATACAAAAGTCGAGTTGATAGTGAAAACCAAAAGTGTGTCGATTATAACTACCGAAAATTTGAAAATTGATTTCTTTTTTATCCAGAAAATTTCACACACCCACAGATCCCCTTCGCAATGTCGTCAAAGGGGACCACAAACTCAATATTCTCTTCGAACGAATCTACCTTTAAGGTAATCGTCTCGTCCTTTACTTACTTATTTTTTAAAAACACAATTCCAGAAATATGTTTAAACTTAAATGAATATTTAAAAAATAGTAATAGTAAAACGTCAACATCTAAATTTAGAAAAAACAAATAAATTGACAAACTGGAACTGACCTGCGCGGACGTTTCGATCACCGAATATAATCACTAATATTGACGCTCAACTAAAGCCTCGAATTGTATGAATATTTATTTATTCTAATTTCGTGCTAAGTATAGCGCAAAACTTACTAATAAGTTTGTTTGTTTGTTGCACTAATACCACTCATTAGTTATTCATGTGAGAAAACTCTTTAAGTCACATAAGTATAGAAAAACAATAAAATAAGCGAACTAAAAAGGCAACCTGATCTACAGGTGATTAATCCATTAAAGTGCATTTGATCAAGATTAACTCTATTATTTATTACATCCTTTAATAACTTTAGCTCAGTTACCAATAACAAAACATCGTGTTCGAGTCAAGTTAATCAAAACAAGGATCTAATTAGGGCGACAAAAAGCAACTATTATAGGAGTTGTTAAATAACAATCCGGTGATTGTATTGATTTTGATAACAACGTGCTCGTTTGGAGTTGGCCGTCGTTATTGTAGAAAGATATTCATCTAAGAAACCACTCACCTTAAAGAAATTATAAAGTCATTGTTTAGAGTCATGATGACGAGCTGAATAAATTGTCACCAATCGTAATCCCTGAAGGAAGCGCCTGGCACAAAGTCGAAGTCAGTTTTCCGATCGACCATCGCGCGTTGTCAAAGCGTATGTCGGTTGTGACGGCAACGGTGGGAGAGGAGAGTAATTGGGGTAAATAATGTTGCCTTGGTTTGTCACTAGAGTGCATAATACGGAAGCGATGGATGCCTGTTGATTTCTTGTGCTGGTAGTGGTAAACAAAAATAATAAAAATTGAATATAATTTTTGAAATAAATTTCTGGAAGAAAAAATAAAAATAAAAATGAAAATATTAAAAATCTTATTCTAAACGAGTTGTAAATTTATTTTTCGTATTACATAGCTTCGTGTTTATTTTTATCGCTAACATGTTCTAGAAAAAAACTCATGTTTGTGTTTGCATTTTGCACCCTAACAAAAAACTGCTTTTCACACACGTTATTATTGTTCTTATCAATGGCACTCAAGCAGCCAGTCTTTCCAATTTGGCCTGTTTCAGTTCCTCTAATTCCTTCGCTCGTTGAGCTAAAAACTCTTTTCTTTCCTCAAGAAATTGTGCATAGTCGTCCGCATTCAAATCTTTCACCACTTGGATTCCGCACGAACGTGCCGTTCCAATCATCATATAACACACCGATTTTAGTGACTTAATTTCCAATGTCGGATCTTTATGTTTAATTTTAGCGATTTCGTAAATATGCTTCAATGTAATTTTGCCAGCAACTTCTTCAGCTAAAATTCAAACGAATAAAACATTAAACTAAAAAAAATAACACCAAAACAAACAAAATACCTTGATGAGTTGCAGCCGTTTGACATCCAGCGGCTTGTTTCAAGAAATAGGTACTAGGTGGTTGATGAATGGTCATTTCGTAAGTTCGATCGGGCTATAAAATACATCATAAATATTAAATGTATAATTTATTCATAAAAATGTCACCTAAATGCATCAATTTATGTACGTTTACTCTGACTCTCGTTGGGAGGGGAATTCCTTCTTTAATATCGGCTGTGCGTTCGTTAAAGTCCTTACAAAATGCAGCTATATTCAGTCCTTTCTGAAACGTTAAAAATACGAAATAAAATTTTAATATTCCTTGCTCAAAGACATTGATATTTATACCTGACCAAGCATGGTGCCCAAAGGTGGACCGGCAACGGCTTTTCCAGCAGGAATATCAGTTTTAATTCTATTTCCCGGCCAAACATTTTCTGGTTTCCGAAATTTTGATCCCATCGCCGTTCGAACTGATTTAGCAGCCATGTTTTAAGTATCTTAAAGTATGTTTTTCACACCGTGCCTACAAACAGCCATGAACCATAAGCTGAGTTCCGTACTCCCGGTATCCAGTTTATAAAATTCCGCTTTAAAAAAAAATTAAAAATAGTTTTAATTATATTTTATTTTTATGGTTTTATCAAATGAATTTTTTAATTTTATATAGCAATAGTCTATTGAAATGTCAGTAAAAAATACGTGGTGTTGCGGCCGTTGCGTCTAGACAAAGAC
>JAQFXT010000963.1:0-22700 GCA_034683725.1 Strigamia crassipes | reverse complement strand
CACTTTTATTCACTGGCAGACTTCAAGCATTTGTGTGGTCGGCCCCCTGTGGCCATTGTCCACACTACACTCTCACACCATCAACACCCGTCCCGATTTAAGCTTCGCAATGAGTGCGCTCTCACAATAAAACGCAAAACTGAAGCAGAGCCACCACAATGCATTGAAGCGAGTTCTCAAATACCTGCGCAAAACAATGCACTACTGAGTATCGTATAAAAGCGAAGAGCGAAATCTGCACGGGTACACGGAAACAAGCTGGGACAGGACGGCAGACTCCAAATCGTTTTTGGGATTTGTCATTTGCGATGGAAACTCACTCTTGCATTGGAAATGTTTATGTATAATGCCTGTTTCGAGATTATTTTTGACCCTGGTTCTGAGATTTTTTTTTCAGAAGTCTTGTTCGGTTCTCCTTTATACTCCATGTAAGATGGCCGCAAATAAAATGGCTCCACACTTTATTTTGGATTTTCTACAGTATTTATGAGTTTATTTTATCTTAAAACATTTACTGATTGGCACAACAAGCACTGGACAGCAGCCACAACGTTTGCCAGCGAATTAAGGGCGTTTTGGCATAATTTCGCGTTCCGCACTTTTTACCGAGAATTCCGGACATTGCATGTCGTCGACGAAGCCCCGGGTGCGGCCGGCGTCATCGTGAATCTCAATCGAAAACAAAAGATCGTTTTTGAGCTTTTTCCCTCGTTTTCCAATTTCGGCACCGCTTCCACTGCCGATGAAGGTCAGCAGCCATCCAATAGTGTACAATTGGTAGCAAAGGATGGTTAGAAATGCTGACCATGCCTGGATAATTTCCCAATAACCAGTTTGGGCAATATAAGGTAAAAAATTCAATTTTTGCAATTTTTGGAGCGTTTCTGCTGTTTTGTTCAATTTGTTAGCTCCTTATAATGGCGGAAAAGGACATTACCAAGTCTGCTGCAGCGGGCATTACCAAATTGGACAAGGTGAAATATATCCAGTGGGCCATTGATGTTCAGCTTTTATTGGAGGAAAAAGGACTTTGGCCATTTGCAATTGGCAAACAGGAGGAACCTGATGCTGCAGCCACCCAGGAGATAAAGGACCATTTTAATCGGAATTAAGCGAAGTCTCGTGCCATCATTCTACAATGTATTGTGCCAAAGCTGCAACCGGCAGCCATAAAGTTTCAGTCAACAAAGGAGATGTGGGATCACCTCAAAGGCCTGTTTGAGCCTAGCTCATTAGCACGTAAAGCTGTGTTGATTGAAAATTTTTATTTGATACGCCGAAAGGATGGTGAAGAGATAGATGCATTTGTCTCACGTGTCAAGAAGGCTGCAGACGATTTAGCTGGGGCAGCTGATGATTTGAAGCCAACTGATCGCAATAAAGCTTATTTGTTAATAAATAGAGTTGATAAAGACTATGAGCATCAAGTGCAGGCGGTATATCAGTGGAGCAAAACTGAGTTTACTTTTGATAGTCTCCAAATCACTGTTAGCAGAAGCCAATCGACGCCGTTTGACCGCCGAGAGCGATAAAGCAATGGAGGGCACAATGGCATATTATCTCAACCAACAGAGCAGTAAATTGACCCAAGTAAAAAGTCTACAAGAGGCCAGTACTAGCAAGAGTGGTAGAAACAAATCAAACTCAGAGTCCCTGATTTGCTACAACTGTAATAAGCCAGGCCATTTAGCGCGTGGCTGTACGGTGCCAAAAGCTCCAAGAGGCGATCAACAGTTCAAAGGTCGAGGTAAAGGGCGTGGCCGTGGTAGAGGTAAAGGTCGCACACAGCCAGTACCGCCAGAAAGCCACCAGAGTAAAACAGCGTGGTTTGCTAACGCCATTGTCCCATCTGAGGTCCTGAACACACCTTTGGCGTGTAGTGCAACAGTGAACAGTCATTTAAGTGAATGGTACTTGGATTCCTGTGCATCGCATCATGTGTGTGGAGATCGTGCTCTGTTTTACGAGTTTACGAGTTTAGAGCTCGGTGAAGATTCATCCAGCATTACTGGATTTGGAACTGTAAAATTGTTAGTGAAAGTGAATGGTTTGGTCAGTGACATTGAACTGAAAAATGTGTATTATGTGAAAAGTTTCAAACAAAATTTAATTTCTATTGGTAAAATTGATTGTTCGAAATAACGTATTCATATTTTCAATAATGTAATGCGTATATATCTGAGTGACTCTAGAGTTTGCTCGATGCTTGGGAAACTTGATAAGGGGTTATACCGAGTTGTGGGTCCAGTTCTATGCAGGTCACCTGTAGAGCCAAATTTAAATATTCAGCACGTTACAGATAATCTGACAAAAGCACCGCGCAGGCCTGAGAACCACAGCGTTAGTGTAAATGTTTGGCATCAAAGGTATGCACACATGTACACTAAAGGGTTGAATTATTTGGTAAATACTGAGAATGTGAGGGGCATTAATTTCAGTGACCAGGTGCATAAAAGCTTATGTGAAAATTGTGAAATTTCAAAATAAACAAGAGCTGGTTTCCGATCCGAAAGTAGGGTATTAACTACTTCCCCACTTGAATTACTACATATGGATTTGTGGGGGCCTTCACAGACCAAATCATTGGGTGGTGCGCAATATCTTTTTTGTATAATTGATGATAGCACCAGATATTCATGGGTTTTTCCCCTAAAGTAAAAAAATCAGGTGTTTGACACCTATAAGAATTTTCATATGCGTGTAGAGCGTTTATCCGGTCACAAAATTAAATCTATCCGTACCGATAGAGGGGGCGAATTTATGTCAAGGGAATTTGAAAGTTTTTGACAAATTTAGGCGTTAGTTTTCAGAGGACTAATAGTTATAGTCCAGAGATGAACGGGGTAGCCGAAAGGTTTAACTGCACTATTCTAAATAGCGTTAGGGCTATATTGTTGAATTCTGGATTGCCTAAATCTTTATGGGCAGAACTAGCAATGACAGTAGTTTATTTAAAGAATAGATACCCCCACGCGCGCTTAAATAACCAAATTCCTTATGTGCTTTGGCGTAAACGTCCCTTGACCGTAACACATCTGCGCGTACCAGGTGCACTAGCTTATGTGCACATTCCTAAAGCCCAAAAAAGGAGAAAGCTGGAACCCAGGGCCTGGAAAGGAATCATTGTAGGATACACAATGGGAACCAGGGGATATAGAGTGTGGGATCCTATCTCTGATGATGTATATGAAAATAAACACATGAAGAAAGATGAGTCTCAAGTTTACAAAGATGTGGTCAAGGCTCACACAGGTGACACGCCACTTAATATATCGGATGGTACCGATTCATATTTTAATCCCGGGGATTCAAGTTCCGATAGTGATGATGATGCACCATCACATCCCCCAACTTCAATACCCAAGCCAACGACAGCACCCCTACCTGGGTCACAGCCTGCCCCTTTGGCTACAATGCGCAAACAACCAGTCCCTGTTTATTCTACGCCATTGAGACCCACCAGAATTGCAATTAGGGCCCGTTCCAAATAAACCTGGATGAAAAAGTAAAGAAGTCCCGCGTCAGTCTGGGAAAAAAAAGGACAGTGGGATATTTATTTCTACCCACCTGGTCAACGTACCCCATTACGCAGCAGGCCCGAGATACAAAAATATTGCAAGAGAGAGTTAAGAGTCCCTTACAATGCCGATGAGTATGACTGGAAACCAGAACAACGTCCCATTGAAACTATTGTACAGGAGACTGAACTTAATGAGCCTGTTGCAAGTGTAGAACGTGCACCTAAGTCAAGCAGCGATAGCGACCCCGAGTTTTTTGCTGTAAGAGTTTATTGTGCAGAAGTCAGGGAACCAAACACTTTCGAGGAAGCCATGGTGTCACCAGAAAAAGATAAATGGGTGTCTGCCAAGCAAGAAGAGTTAGATACACTCGAGAAAAGAAACGTGTTTGAGGTTAAGTCTCGTCCTAAGCACTCCCATATCCTTGGCAATAAATGGATATTCAAATTAAAGCGCAACGCTATGGGGAAAATTGTCCGCTATCGTGCGCGCCTCGTATCACAAGGGTTTAGGCAGTTGTACGACATAGATTATAAAGAGGTATTTAGCGCGATAGTGAATTTTGTGTTGATCAGATTATTTTTTTGCCTATTAGTTGTGCTGCGCGAGTGGACAGATGTGCACTTGGATGTCAAGTGTGCATACCTTTATGGCGCGCTTGATTATCCAATCTACATGGAATTACCTAAATGTGTTAAGTCCAAAAGCCCAAATAAAATTTGGTATTTAGTAAAGGCATTATATGGACTTAAACAGTCCGGGAAAATGTGGTATCAAACACTGTGCTTATGGGACATGCCATAACAACAGTGGGAAACCAGAAATGGAAAATACAAGATTTATTCCATTTTCAAAACCAACAACAACATTAGGCACAGAAAGGGCTAAGAAATGGATATTGTTACATGTGCGATGGGGTTAAGTCACACAACGTAGCAATAAGAAAGAATCCGAGTCTTGCTAAAGATATAGGAAAATACATACTCTAATTTATTCTGATTAACTTATTATGATTCCATTATTCAATAAATGCTGACAAAATAGAATTCAATCAAATAACAACTTAACACTTAATTCCTAACAATATTCCAATAAATATATTAAACACTAACTTCACATTATAATATAACATTCTTAATCTAACAACTCTATTTCACAATCTATTTAGACTTGTTTAGCTTAATAAGGCAATTGGTAATTCACTAAAGTATAATAATGCAATATCTCCAAGTATCACGCCGCGCCGTTAGCCGGCAGGCGATCCACTCTTCGATCTGTAGTAGAAGATGTTCATCGTTCAAGTTCAAGAACAGAACTAACTTATCTGCTCTCTCTAATTAATTAAGAAGCTTCCCATTCTCCCCCGTGCACTGAGTTGAACAGTCCGCCTCGTCATCAATCCTCAATTTACTCACTAACACCATCTATGGGGAATTCTAACAACTAATTATCTAAACATCGCGCGAAATAGCCCGCTAGCTTGTAGTGCGACTAGGACGCGTGACAATATCAGCTATAAGAAGAGTAAATTTTGGTTTGGAAAATATTACAAAAAACACATATGTATGCAGTCACCATTTTATAGATAAAAATGGACCAGCTGCATTAAATCCTAATCCAAATTCCTGGTACAAGTTCTGATATAAGTTAATCATTTATACATTATTACCTCTCAATTTTTATTTTTAAATTATACTCCTGTACTTTTATTTTTAAATGATGCACTTATATGTTTACATGATGCACTTGTATTTTTAAATGATACACTTGTATCTTTATTTTTAAAATTAAACATTTACATTAAATTAAATTTAAATTAAATTACAACACTATTTTAGATTAACAAAGCTATGCCAAAAAGAATAACATTGAGTGAAATCAAATGTCGAAACAGGAGAGTCCAAGGAAGACCAAAAAAGGTATGCTCCATGGAGTAAAAAATGAGTAATTAGTTTTAAAAATAACAAATTAATTTTGAAACTTCCTAGGCAATTAGTAAACGTGCAAAAATTGTTCTGGAAGAGACATTATCAAAAGTAAGTATTACTAAATCAAATAAACCTAGAAGAAAAAAAAAACTGATTTTTTATGTAATTTTTAATTCAGTTAGGATGTCGATGAGAATGCTGAGCCAAACACTGATTTGGTTGATGCAGAATGCCAACAGCTGCAGAATATTGAGGCTTGCCATGTTATGAGCACTGACAGTAATTCTGAATGCCAACAGTTGCAATTTCACGTTGACAGTAACAATATTGTTCCCAATAATGACCTGTGTACCTCAGCGCTAATGACTATGAGAAATAATATGCCTTTTGTGATGGGTCTTTTGTTGCGCTGTCAAGATTGGCACATTAACTGCAATTTTATAGCGAGTGAGTTTAAAGTTTTATTACTTAAGAAAAATGATAAAGCGTGTACCGAAGTAACTGTTACAATTCGTAAAAACATTTTTCAAGTGTCATTACAGGTGCATGGGAAGCCATTACTCGAAAATCATCTTATGCAAACAAACCAGCTTCTCTGGACCAGTGAAAAACTTTTTTCATTTCTCAACAGCTTAGTTAACGGGATGCCATGTGGAAAAATTGTCATGAATGCATCAATTGTTGTTGTGCCTAAAAATTGTGAACTGTTGTGCCAAGAATTTAACAGTATTTGCGATACATGCAAAATTCCAGTTTGCGATGACAGCATCAACAAAACTCTTGCTGTGTCATCAATTAACAATCGCTATTTATCCCGAAGTAATCTAATTGAGAAGCTAAAACTTAGAAAAAATTATTTAAAATTGAAACAGCAAAGGGTTCGCAGGTTAAAGAAGAAGATACAAAATCTGATTTTGATACATGGCCATGAAGTTTCATCAGCAACGAACAAAGATTTATTGCAGATAATTACAGATCTTCTAATGTGATAAACGATACACACAAGTTATTTATTCAGCCACAAATAAAAGCTGGAATGGCTAAAAAAAATGGAATGAGGATGCATCCACTCTGAATTAAATGGTGTATCTATCTACGTCAGAAATCGGGAACTGCTTACCGAACATTGAAGAATTCCAAGTTTCTGGAGCTGCCATCAGAAAGAACTCTGTCACATACCTAAATAGAGCAGAGGCAATCTTCAACAGATGCGTAAAATTAGGCACGAAGATCGAAGACTACGAATATCGATTCTACGTAACAAAAGGGTTACGACGTGAGTTTGACGCAAACATACGGGCACTGGAGGTGCAGGATAATGTCGATATGGCAAAGATCCGAAACGTACTAAAGATGGAAGTAAGCCAGATCTCGACTCGAAAGGAAGAAAAAGAGTCGACAATCAGTGAAACCGCATTAAAAACCCACAAAAAAGGGCAAAAGCAAAAATAATCGTGTTTCAATTACGACCGAAAAGGGCACATAGCTCGAGAATGCTATAGTGAATCAAAATGTTTCAATTGTCAGGAATTCAGTCATCTGTCAAAAGATTGCAGCAAACCGAAACGAGAACACAAGAGCGGAGATGCGCAGGGACGTGGACGCGGAAGAGGCAAAAATAAAACATCAATGATGGCGTGTGAAATTTGCGAATAATTCACATTGATGACATACGAGAAAAAAAGAAGAACCCAGCAAGAAAAATAAAGAACTGTCTGAATGAGTGTTGGACTCTGGCTCGACAAGCCACATGACTGCGCTGGACATAATTTTTTTGAAAATTTTGAAAATGAAGACAAGAACATCGGGATGGCCAATAAGGGAAAAACTATGAAGTCAAGAGGAGTGGGGGAAATAGTCCTAAAACATGATGGCTAACAATTCCGATTGAAAAAGGTGTTGCAAATGCCAAAAATCGTGGATAACGAACTGAACGTCAACTTCTCAAAAACAAAGACAGAGAAAACGGAAAGCCAGTTATGACTGTACCGAGAAGGGGTGACATGTTTGTGTTGCAAGCCAGCATACAGCGAAATGAAGAGTCGTACAAAGCGGAGAAAATCGACAACTTATGGCATTTAAGAATGAGGCACCTAAACGGTAGCACGTTACGAGAAATGCAGAAAGAAGAGCTTGCACACGGCATAGAAATCAGTGGCAAGGACGTTTTTTTGTGTGAACCATGCATCGCGAAAAAAATGAAAAAGAAGTTGCACAAGTCGGTAATGGAACGCCAATCGTCAAATATCATGAAGCTCTGGCATACGGACTTAATCGGCCCAATCACTCCAGAACCTCAAGGAGGCACAAATTATATTTTGACGGTGGTGGACAATTGGAGCCAAATGATCATGATTGAAACTTTGAATGCAAAGGAGGATGCAAGAGAAAGACTGGTTGAACTCATTATTCGAATGGAGTGCCAGACCAACATGAAACTTAAAAAATTGCGCAGGGATAATGGAGGAGAGTTTTGTCAAAGAAAAAGAGCAAATGGACGGCGAAAAAGAGAATTGAGCACCAGCTGACAACCGCTTACTGCCCCCAGGGCAACGGCGTGGCAGAACATGCCAATCGAACAATTATAGAAACACTAAGAACCATGATGCAAGATTGCAAATTATCAATGACTTTCTGGGCCGAGTGCGCATCAACTGTCGCACACATTCGGAACAGATGCAAATCGTCTGTGCACGGACGGACACCTTTCGAGATGTGGTTCGGACAGAAACCCAATCTTAAATATTTGAGAAGATTCGGATGCGCGGCCTACGTGTTGGTCAAGGACCACCAAAAGAAAAAGTTGGATCCAAAAACGGAAAAAGGGATCTTCATTGGCTATTCGAAAACAAGAAAAGCCTATAGAATTTAACATCCAAATGACGAAACAATAAGTGAAGAAATAGACGTAAAATTAGATAAGAAAAAACTTTGAGTGGATCTACTAAGCACCAAGGACAGAGACGTCATAGAAAATAAATTAATTGCCATAGATCTCAACAATGAAGAATATAATTAAGAAAAGGACGAGAGAGGGAGCAAGAAGACCTAGATGAAAACGAAGAGGAAGAGGGAAACGAGTCCGAGCACGAAAGCAGGGCACCACAACGGGGGCAGCCGGCGAGAATAACTAAAAAGATGAAGCAAATTGCAGATCAAAAACAAATGGAGGAACGCAAAAAGAAATTGGTAGCCCAAGGAGTGCAGAGATCCGACAGATTAAAGAACCCGTAAAAGGCTTTACTCACAGAAGAAATCATGACACCAAACAATTACAATGACACAATTACATCAGACCACGCAAACGAATGGTAAGCTGCAATGGACGATGAAATAAGATCCATGCAAAAACACAAGGTGTGGGAAATCGTGAAACTACCAAAGGAAAAGAGGGTGGTGAAATCGAAGTGGGTCTAGCAATTTAAAATGGACTCCGAGGATGAAGCCAAACGGTTTAGATCCAGACTGGTAGCCACGGGTTACTCTCAACGGTTCGGAGACGATTATAATCACACCTTTGCCCCCGTGATCCGAATAGAAACGCTCAGAATGCTGATAAACGAAACAGCAAAACAAAATCGTGAATTAAAACAATATGACGTCAAAGCCGCGTACCTTCATGGCAAACTTAAAGAAGAAATTTACATGTCGCAGCCGGAGGGATACGTGGAGAGAGGAAACAAATTCATTTGCAGACTTAAACGCAGCATCTATGGGCTAAAACAGGCGGGACGGTGTTGGTTCGAAAGACTGGAAAAGTCATTAAAGAAAATTAGATTTATTCAATTACTGGAAGATCCGTGCCTGTATGTGATCTTTACTAATAATGACTTTATGTTTTTAGGAGTTTACGTGGATGATGATGTTTTGTTGGCATCGTCTGACAAATTCGAAGAAAAACTGATTAACCGAATTAAGAAGGAGATAGAATTCGTAAACATAGGGCGCCTCGAATATATTCTCGGAGTACAGGTGGAGTACAAGAGCAACAGCATTTGTATCCACCAAGCCGGCTACATCAGGAAACTAGTCGTAAGTCATGGAATGGAAGCCTGCAACGCAGCAAAGACTCCAATCGACGTGAATCAGAGCTTAGACAAATTCAATGAAAGCACACTAACCAATCCCACCCAATACCAGGAGCTAATACAAAAAATGATGTACCTGGCAACCAACACCAGGCCCGACCTGAGCCTTCTTATGAGCATGTTATCTCAATATAACAGGGATCCGAGAGAAATACATTACGTCGCACTGAAACGTGTACTGAGATACCTGAAGGGCACCATTCATTACAAATTGACTTACCATAATGACAGCAGAGACGTCCACAAATATTCGGACGCAAGTTGGGATCGAACCCAAAGCGCTAGATCTTTTTCGGGTTTTATTGTTCAAGATGGAAAATAGATCATAAATTAGAGATGTCAAAAACAATCCATTGTCGCGATGTCTAGCACCGAAAGCGAGCTCTTTGCTTTAACTGTCAAGAATTAGAGAGTTGAACTGGTTGAAACAATTGTCGAAGGGATTAAAGCCGGAAGCAATAGAAGAAAAACCGGCAAAGATGTTTTGCAATAGTCTGAATGCGGTTAAACTGCTTCAAGAAGGAGCGCAGAGAACGCGCACAAAACATCTAAATCGAAGAGTTCATTTTATTAAGCAGGAAATAGAGGTTGGAAACGTGATTGTAGAGCACGTCTCGGCTGAACGGATACTAGTTTTTAACCTGAGGGCGCTTGCATACGCTATTTTATAAACGTTCCGAGTTTACCTTGCGACACATAATGACGAGATTTGAAAAACTAGAGCAAAGTAATAAACTGATCATATTAAATACACAATTAACTATTCAACTGACTACGACGTCTTTACCTAAAGCCGGCACGTGCATTTGCAAAACCAAATCCAAACTATTTATCAACGATTGGATTAAGGTCAAATGAAGCGTAATTGTTATAAAAAATAATGACGACCTTTGCATCGCCAAAGCCATTGTCATAGGTGATTCAGATTAGAAAACAGAGCTAATTACTCCGACTTACAACATGAACACAACTTACAACATGAACACAACTCGCAACATATTGTTACGTGTGTGAGGGGATGTGATCACACACATTAACAATCAGACTGAATTAGTCTGTGCTAGAGAAGAGGATTTTATATTCAAAATATAACAATTCCATTTATTCTTGGATTGATAAATTCTCTTGAGTCCATAAATCAAGTCAATAACAATTCAATACTTAAATTCCATAATACAAAATATATAATTTAACATTTCATATGGCAAGACAACTTAGATTATATCTTAAATTAAGTCAAAATAGGATTGTGTCCTTATTATCACTGTAATCTCTTAATTACAAACAAAGTTTTAAAAACAAATTGTACGGCCACCTATTGGTAAAATGTGTGGTTACCCCACTTTACCATGTGTATAAATACAACATTTCAATTATGTGACTTTCAGATCATGTAATTTTTTTGAAAGAGACGTTACTTTTACAATATTACTAAATATTGTACTTGATAAAAATGTCTACAAGAAGAAGTAGAAAGACAAGGATCTGGCAAAGTGCATGGCAAAAGAATAAGACTTGTGATCATTTAAAACAGTTTTATGGCTTACCAAAAACTAAAAAATAATTTTATTTTTTTTAATTGGATCAGGTCAAATTGGATCAAATTTGCAAAGAAAGTCGGGCTATCTAATAGTCACTCATCACTTTTGACTGTGATTCACCTTTGTTTCTGATGTACCGATTTTACATTTTAGTTTAATAAATATCACTTTTTATTTGATAAACAAAATGTAGTATTCGATTTAGCATAGAAAACAATGATTTTGCTTAAATCTATTCGATTTTTCTTCAAAAAATTTTTCGAAAATGCAATATTCGACATTTTTCCGTCTTTAAACAAATTCAACATTCAATATTCCTTGTGGCAAACAAATGTATTTTTATTTTTATCAATTGTTTCATTTGCCTGAATGTTGTAAATTGCGAAACGACTGGCCAAATGACGCACAGGGATATACATCATAAGTAAGGCCAGTCGTTGAGCCATTTGTGTGGTCACTTGCTCGGCCTTTGGGTCCGCTGTTCGACCCGCTGAACGATAATTGATGATAATTGAATATTAATTGACAAAAATTAAATTTTTCTTGCAGTTAAAATTATTTAGTAAAAGATGATACTTTTATTATTTCAAATGAAGAAGTCAGCATGCTAAGAATTAAATGGAAGTTACAAGATGATGCAATTCCAACTATATTCCCAAATCTGCCAGCTCAATTTACAAGAAACATAAAAATAAGGAAACCACCTAAGACAAGATTGGATGCAGCTGCACTTAGAAGCGCAGAAGATGACATTATGGAAACTGAACCCAGTGTGCAGAATGAAGACAACGTTTCTGCAGTAGAATCTCAAGAACTAAAGAAAAAATTTACAATAATAGAGAAAAAGATTTCTGAATTGGCAAAAAGGAATGGATTGTTGGTACTACGGCTCAAATGTTCAATTGTTTTAAAAGCCAGATACCTAAGGCAAAGGAATGAGGCACAGCAGAAACTCAAAAGAATGGAAGCAATTATCAAACAACAATCAAAGCCTACCAACCCAGTGATTCACAACAAATACAGGATGGTGTTTGAGATGATGGTGAAAAAATCAAAATGTTTACAGTCAAAAAAAGGAATAAATGGAATAAGATATACTGATAAATTTTAGCTTGAGAGTGCATTACTTCGCATGAAATCACCAAAAGAATACATGCACTGTTTGAACCACAAACTTTTACCCTTTCCCTTGCCCAGAAGACTAGAAAAATTGATACGAAGATTGAAAAGCAATTACAGAATCAATGCAAATTCATTACTTGCAATAACTAACAACTTTGAAGCAAAAAGTGCTGCTGAACAATCTAGAGTGCTAATCTTTGATGAAGTCAAGTTGCGGGAATCTGTGGATTTTGACAAAAGTAGCAAGAACTTTAATGGTTTTGTAAATTTGAAGGTATTCACTCCACAGAAAACCAAAACTAAATTAGCAGATCATGCTTTAGTGTTCATGTTTGTGCCTTTCTGCAAAATTGGGTGCAGCCAGTTGCATGTTTTGCTGCTCGAGGGGCAACTTCTGGAAGAATTTTAGCCAAGTTAATTCTAAGTGTTATTCTTGAGTTAGAAAATAGTGGAATAAGTAATCCTAGTCACAAGTAAGTAAAATATGCAGTAAAATATATTTTATTTTTGTGACATAAAAGCACAACAATTAAGTTCTGTCCTTTATGTAGACAAATACATAGATTTGTCCTTTGTTTAGAATAAACCAATGCAGCAACAGGGCCGGCCCCGAGGGGGGTGCAGCAAGTGCAAGGCATCCGGGCCCCGAGTCTTATATGGCCCCCCAAAAAAAAGAAAAAAAAGAAAAAAATTATAAAATTCAAAATAATTTAAATGAAATAAATCAATACATCAATGGTCGAATCAAGATTGTAAGACGTAACGTGAACACACTGTTTTTCACGCAACTTCTATACACTTTATATCTTTTTCTTTTGAAGCCCCACAATTCTTTTCACACCCGGATCCCAACTTTAAGAAAGCCAGCCCTGCAGCAACAAGTGTTAACACAAACTAACATGGCAACAAAAAAGAGCCATTTTTGATTTTCCAGCTATGAAACCCTTAAAACAGTAAAAGAAGCATTTAATTTAATTTGCAAAAATTTAACAACAACAGAGGATGAGTTATGGTTACGATTACATGGTGTTTTGGAACGTGATAATGCCAAGTAAGTGATGTCACATTTCTCAGACTAATAGTAATTTAATAAAGTTTTTTTAGTTCAGGTTTGCAATATGTAGTGTGTGTCTTTTAAAAACTCACATTCTGAGTGAAATTGCTAAATATAAGAAGTATGATTCTATAGAGGCAACTGAAAGCGGAAAGGAACGTTTAAAAACTGAGTGGGGAACTGAATTGAAGAGGTTTTTGGAAGTGTGGTCAAATTATAAAAATCTCGTTGCCATGGAAAGTACTGTAAAAAATCAACAACGTCAATCAAAGAATGCGAATAAGAATAACGCACAAGTAGTAAAAGAAATTCACGACGCTGCATTAGGAAACCTGAAGCATGGTTTAGAGCCATTACATTTTAATGATTTTAATTCTGCAGATGACCAAATTGATAAAAGTTCTCCTTCAACACCTTGTATAAGTAGAACTCCAACTCCAGGACCATCAGCAGTTTAGATAACCACATTGAGCGACGTCACACAAAATGGCCATGAAACAAAGAGGTTCACGCGAAAATGCGGATGGTGCAGTTTGGACATACTTGGCTGAGAAATCAAAACGTGAAATTGATTTGCAACGAGAAATGCATCAAGACAACATGAAACTTCAATTCGAGCTACTGGAGTGTAAAAGAGAAAAATTGAAATTTGAACAGAAGAAATTTGATGCAGAAACCAAGACAAGAAAAACTCAGGCAAAATCAAACGAGACAACGGAATGCATTATTAATTGCTGTAATCAATTCAGGAATTTTAAATCGTGACAATGCAAAGTTACAACAACAAAAAATCGATAAATAAATAATAAATTTACAACACAAAAAAATCTGTAAATTACATTACTTGCAAACTAATTAATTTTATTAAAATACTCATCTAAACTCGGAGGTTATATATTAAAGTAAATTGATGTCTGGCTTCCGTACAAATACGTGTTGGCATTTGTAAGTAAAGTTGCAACCACATAGTACACTCCTACTGGTTGTCGAAACAATTTAAGATTTTTTTTTTAAAGTCTACAAAGGCAAACTGCTGTACAATTTTGCCAAAGCTCCATTCAACATATTTGCAAACAGATGCCATTTTTGCATTCAATTCTGCTTGTTCAGGTGTTAAAACAGAATTAAAAAATGGATGCATTAATTGAGCACGTAGTGGATAGCCCTCATCACCATAAATGCCAAATCCAGGGAAGTTTACACGTAATTGTTTCATTATGGCTGTATCACGCAACATGTAGGCATCATGTCTTCTACCTGGATAAGGCTGGCCTAAATGTAAAATAATACCATTTGGAAGTGTGATGGCTTGAAACTTTAAACATGCACTCGGTTATGACCACTATATACTTCTGTTTGTAGTCGCCCTGATCTGCAAATTCGAACAGTAGTCCCATCAATGAATCCGATGCAGTTATTTAATGGTGCTTGCTTAAAAACAAATGTGGCCATTTCAGCCATGAGGTTCTTTGTAAACCATTTGTTTGTGCTGAAATCATTTAGGAGAAGACCCCATGTATCATAAATGTACCTGAAGTGTTTATGAAATCTACTTTGTTACGTTTGGGGTTTTGATGTAATAATGAGACCATGAAATGGCAATTGTATGCACGGTTTGGTAGGTCGCTATAGCGACCAGAGAGAAATAAACAGACAGCTGAACAACACTGAAGTCTCCGGACGTATTGCGTGTATATCTTTTGGTGTCGATAGAGTTCTATGATGAAATTCAGGGTTATATGAAGAAAACTGCTTTCACCAAAGTACCTAATTACTACTTTAATTAGCGAACTAATACAAGAATAATGGCGGCCAAACATATTTTGCATATCCCGTAGGTGGTTGGGGTATGCAAGTCTACTCAATACCAGGCACAGTCTTTCTATTCCTAATAAAATGCAAGCAAAAAAAATTTCCGATTCATATTATAATTATAATGAATGAATATAAAGTACAAGCCATCTAAAATATGGCGATCTGATATCTCAAATCGAATTGGAAGCTGGATTGCAGTAAACAGGAGCAAAATATCGCACTTATTGAAACGGAATAAATGTCGAAAGTTGCCTTCAGGAATTTCATTTAAATCGAACTGATGAACAGAATGCATCTGTTTACATTCGGTTTCAATTTTGGCAATGGAGTGAGCTATCACATAATCATCAACATTTTTTGAATCAAACACAGACAAAATTTCAATAGTCTCCATGTTTACAAATTGTAAATAACACAGATATGATGTAATCAAACACTTCCTGTTTCCGGATTTTAAGTATAACAATGTAAGTATAAGCAAAATTGCGCAACCTTAACATATAACTTGAACCTTATGCTTATTATTATAATCATAAGGAAGGACCATAAGCATAAGAAATTGTTTGCGCAAATTCTCTCGTGTCCGTAGAGATTACGATATTCAACGCGTTCTAGCTGAAAAGTTACGAGACTCAAGTACGCTTGGAAAATGCAATCTCTTAGAGATTAAACGGTTTAAATGCCACCTCCAACAGTAACAGTATTTTGTTTACACAGTAGATAATGAAATTTGGCGCGAATTGGTTTATGTAGGCCCAGTTCAACAGAAGAAACTGTTTTTGTTTCTTTTCAATGGACACGCTGCTTTGATCACTTCCATTAAGGGCTTTTTGGAAAGTTATTATTTCTGCATTAATTGCTATCGTGGTTACAACAATAAAGGAAAGCACAGATGTGAAAGCCGTGCATCTCATGTAAGATTCTTTTTTTCTGCCGTGCCGAAAGCTATATCCCTTGTTCACACTGCCACTGAGTATTCCAAAGTAACAACTGCTTCATGGCGCATTTGTTAATTGAGAATAACTAACCGTCAACGTGTCAAACATGAAGGAAATGTACGAAGTGCTGGCGCACAATCAATAAACAAGACGGGCATAATGCGGCACAATGTGAGAAAGTTAGAAGTCGCGCTGGTTTTGCCATTTCTGACATTAAAGCCAACCATTTGTTTCGAGCAGCCATTCAAACCCAAACCACCAAAACCCGATACAAAAGACCAAACCCCAGTTTACTTTTTACGATTTTGAAGCAACCCAAGATTCCGTCGTTTGTATCGATACCAAGTCAAATCACCCAGTGTTTAAGCACGTCGTTAATTTAAGCTTTGCTAAAGTCCCGTGCGATCAATGCAAAGATCTCGATTCGAGGCCATTTATTTGTTTTTTGGTTATAAACTCATACAGCCTGATACATCCCACTGCTGCCAGCGCCAAACAACCCATTGGGGATAGCGGCAGCCTCCGTCAAATATACCACGACAACTCTAAAAAGCATAATCTTAAATACCAATTTAGTTCATGTCTTCGGCTGATGAGAGGACAGAGTGGTCAAGAAAGCCAAAGTTATGTTAACCAATTTTGTGGATTCACACCCATGGCATTTTTTTAAACAAAACAAATAGATAAAAGCATTTGCCAAACTGGGCAATTATAAATATGAGAAGGTTTGTGAAAATAAGCTCTTCAAACGCTATGTGTAAATGCCACCTCCACAAAGAATGCGGTTTTCCAATACCAAGTCATGTAAATGCCACCTTCACGAAGAATGCGGTCTTACAATTATCAAGTCATGTAAATGCCACCTTCACGAAGAATGCGGTCTTACAATATCAAGTCATGTAAATGCCACGTTCACGAAGAATGCGGTCTTACAATATCAAGTCATGTAAATGCCACCTTCACGAAGAATGCGATCTTACAATATCAAGTCATGTCAATGCCACCTTCAAGAAGTATGCGGTCTTACAATACGTAATCTTACAGTACACAAATGAGTGGTGAGGGGGTTGTGTTGTGGGGTGCATTTTCAGTCAATGGGAGAACTTATATTGTTGTTAATAAAGGAATAATAAATTCCATAAAATATCAAAAACTTTTTAATTGAATTGCTTTTGGACTCTTGATTGGTGATGGTAATTGGACATTCCCATCTAAATCCTCAAAAAAAATAGTTCTGTGATAAAAACATCTAGGTTTTTGGGCGGCCTTTAAAGAGTCCTGAACTGAACCCTTAAGAAAATCTATGGGAAAATATGACCAGGATTGTGTATCACCAAAACAGGCATTTTCTGCATGTAAATGCTCTGAAAGTGGAAATAGATACTTGGGAAGAAATTAAAGTTGACCAGCTTAAAAAACTTGTACAAAATATTAACCCTACCAATTTTAAAATATTTAGTAATGTCCTTATAATTATGTAACAGCTAAAAATGTGATTAATTCACAAAAAAATTGTAACTTGAGAACTAATTGTAAAATTATTCTGAAATTTGGTAGGAAACATTGTTTTAAACTTATTTATATGCATGTAAAAAATAAATATCCAAACTCTAATCAAAAAAAAATTGACTGTCCTGATAATTTTGTAACAGACTACTGAAAAAAGAAATGCCACAAATGTGCAATTGACCAGAGCTCTCGTCTGGTTCCACTGAGACATTTCAAGTCATCAGTTTAGCCAGGGGTGACCACGTGGAGGTAGAGAGTTGGATTTTACACCCCTTATCAAACAAACTAAAAACAATTTGTGAAATTTGACATTCCACAAGTAACGAGGTTGGGTCACTTCATCGCCTGTCGGTTTTTTAACGATGAAGTGAAGGGACGATGAAGTGACTCGACCGTATCAATGACCATACAGTCTTTTGGTCGGCTAAACCCCTCTCGTTTCATCTCCAAATGCGCTAGGTGATGAAACGAGAGTCAATCGGACACGCAAGTAACGCCAAGTTAGCTGAAAAGTAACAGAAAATTTTAGAAAATTTTAGAAAATCCTGTACAAAATCAAACAACTGATAAAATATTTATCAGTATAATTTTCACTCGAGCGAGCTAAGTTGACTGCTTGGATGTTTGTAATTCGACACCTGTGCCAAAGGCCAAGTTGCTGAGAAGATCGTATTTGCGATTAACTTCATGAGAAACACCATCTCAACAGTTGAATAAACATCAAAACGACTCGGAAATGTACTTCTTTGGAATGAATTCATCACATTTTAATGTCGAAACGATGTTTTACTCGTGATCGAGAACAGTACTCACGAGTGTGAAGAAAATGGTGGCGAAACATGGAAAAGAAAAAAACAATCTAATTATAGTCAATAAGTAGTTGGTTATAAAAGCTGCGAATTACAGCCTGAATGAACACGACTAACCTGGTATTCCAAAAACAAGTGGCCGATAATTAAACTTGAAAAACGATAGCGATGCAGTAACACCTTCCTGTTAAATCGGCATCCTCTAACCGAATGACGTCCGTGGCTACGGGGTTTACAAATGGAAATCTCAAAGTAGAACAAATCTTGACTATACCTACGGTAGTGTAGAGTGACTACCAACGCCATCCGCTCAATAATACAAATATCGTGCATTTTATCCTAAAAAAGATTATTTTTGGAACAAAGGCAGAAATCAAAAGGTATATTTATAAAATGGCGGTAGCTATTTCCACCCCCTTAGAGAGTGAAAATAGTGTGGTGGCTATTTTCACCCCTTATTCTTGTGCCATGAGGGAAGAATTGTCATCAATGAAAAAACATAGAGTTTGGAAAATAACAACCGTGGAAAAGGGAAAGAAGATAATAAAGTCAAAATAGGTGTACCGAGTAAAAAAGAATTCGGAAAAGGGACTTGTTAGGTTTAAAGCCAGATTGGTAGCAACAGACTACAACCAAACCTATGGATTAGACCATGGAGAAATCTTCGCACCAGTAATGAGAGCAGAGACATTGAGAATGATTTTAAGTGCGGCAGCAAGAAAAGGGTGAAAACCAAGACAATATGATGTCAAATCAGCTTACCTGCATGGAGAACTTAGTGAAATTATTTATATGACCCAACCCGAAGGTTATGAAACAATAAACAATATGGAAGTATGTCAATTAGGGAAAAGCATCTATGGGCTGAAGCAGAGTGGTAGATGTTGGAACGAGAAGTTGGATAAAACACTATTGAAAACTGGATTTAATCCAATGCCTGATGATCCATGTTTCTACATAATTAACGATGGTGAAGAATTTATGATGAAGAGGATATATGTAGACGACATAGTTACGCTTTCATCATGTGACGAATATGAGGATGAAATAATGAACAGACTGAATAAGGAGATTGAATTTATCTATACTGGCGAGCTAGACTTTATCTTGGAGATGCAAGTTAATTACCATGATGGCAATATTCTATTACACCAATCAAAATACATTGAGGAACTGTTGATTGAGTACAAAATGCAAGACAGCAACGCGGTAAAGACGCCTATGGATACAAACGTAAAACAGGATGAATATAAGGACAGTACAGATTTTGACTCAACAGAATATCAGAAATTGGTTGGAAAAATTATGTATCTAGCGACTAGAACCCGTCCAGATCTCGCATATCCGATGTCAGAATTGTCTCAATATAACTCAAAATCAAAAGAGATGCATTTTTCGGCGCTTGAACAAATACTTAGATATTTAAAAGGAACGAAGAAATATGCGATCATTTATCAGAAAGGAAATGGACCATTGCATACTTATACAGATGCAAGCTGGGACAGAAGCGAGGATGCGCGATCGTTTGGAGGATTTGTGATTCTACATGGAACTAATGTATTAAACTAGAAAAGTAAAAAACAAGAGAGTGACAACATCAAGCACAGAAAGTGAACTAATGGCGTTGTTTGATGGGGTTCGTGAAACTGTCTGGACAAATGATCTGTTAAAAAGTATTGATCCGAAGATGAACGGGGAAGAGAAAATCCAAATATTTTGTGATACTCAGAATGCGGTAAAATTATTACAAGAAGGTGCTCAGAAGACTCGTACAAAATTTCTTAATCGTCGAGTGCTCGTCATCAAGGATGAGTTACGACATGCAGAAATGGAGGTTCATCATGTGCCAGGACAAGAAATGATTGCAGATTTTCTCACTAAGCCATTGACTCAAGAAAAACTTGAGAAAAATCTTAAAAAACTGGGGATGATTTGAAGAAAAATATTGTGAAGATTGGAACTAATTATGTTAAAGAATTAAGATTTTGTGTTTAATGAAAAATTATTTGTTTTTGACTATCGAGTGCCATGAGGGAGATTTGTTGGGATAGTGTTTTTATGGCACTCCATAGTGACGTCATAATTTTTGTAGCCAATGATAATTTGACCGCCAGGCAATCACTGGCCAACGTTCGCAGCCCCCGTCGCAGCCCCCTAACGTCAGGCGAAGCTGCAACCCCTTTGCGACCAATGGGGGACCGGCCAAACCGGTAGTGGCGTGCACGGGGTCGCCAGAGCGCCCGAGGGGCAATCTTACCTCCGGCATGGCCAGCGTTAGTCCTCTGGGCTTTCTCCCATCACCGAAGGCAACCCCAACGATGCGCGGCCGCTTCTGGGCATGCGTGTGCGCTCTGCACGCCGCATGGACCTGAGCGTCCGTTCCGTTAGCGCCGTGTGCGCGTAGCACACCGGCGCGCAATGCAAATCACCCAAGCACTCGCTGGCCACGCGGTCCAAGACAACATGACCAGCGATCAAGGAATAGGGAAGAAGTTGAGGAACTCCTTGCAATAGGTGTTATGTATCCGGGCCCATTTTCTAGTCTTAAATTCTTGTTGCTAATTACAGTATACATAACTACCAAATCTTGCGTGTTAATTGTTGCCTAAAACATTATCGGCTCGCGTGAATGTAACATAGTTGCCCAGCAATAGCTAGGCAACTATCTCTTTTGTTGAATCGGAATAAATTAGACGAGTCAGTTTTTAATCTCAAAGCGGCATCGTTTATTTCGTCTCCAAAATTACAAATGAGATGACAACTCAAATAGAACATGTATTCGGACTTACCTTTCATATGTGAAGTAGATCCCAGCTTTCTATATCATGTGGAATACTTCAATTGGCGCAGTTGGTAGGACAATCACGAATCAGCCGTCAAAACAAAAATAGAAAAAAAAAAAAAAAAATCAAGAAAGAAATTATACGAACAGTAATATCTCTCCTTCTCTTCCTTTCTCTTCATAATTCGACGTTTCTTTCGTCACTGCACGCCTCATCAGTGCTGTCATCAGACGGTCAGTAAACGAGTATCAAGCCAATCGTAAGGCAATCGCTCCGTTCCAAATCAAACAGGATCCAGAAATCATGATGGCAACGCCCCCAGCACCCATGCTGGGCATTCAGGCGCCTTTCGTGGGCCAAACAGTAGAGGAATATGACCAGTACGTAGAACAATTTAATGAACTCGTTCTCCTCAACGCAATACCAGATGACAAAGTCAGGCCCTTTTTCCTGTCCGTCATAGGGCAGAAAACCTATCAACTATTAAGAAATCTTTTCTATCCTGCGAAACTAAAGGATCAAACTTTTCAAGTGCTTACAGATAAGTTGAGAAACCACTTTCAACCAGCTCCGAGACCAGTTGTGCAACGCTTTCGATTGGGTGCACGAACCCGCGCCCAAGATGAATCCATCCCGGAATATCTGGCCTAAGAGGAATGGCCGAACAATGTGGCGCCACCGACACGGCATCGGTGGAGCAACTCGTCTTGGACCAATTGATCCGGGGGGTCAATAACGACGCCCTCAGACAAAAGATGCTCAAAGAAGAGCACTTTACATTGGAAAGAGCCACCACCATTGCGATTGGGTTCCAGGCTGGATCAGCCGGCAGTGCTGCATACAGGGCCGGCACCACAACAACATTCTCCGCGTCGACGTTTTAACCGGAAAATGCCGGTGCTGCGAGTAATGTGTTTCAGGTCCAGGCCCCTGACACTATCGACGCAGGGAGGCAGAGTGACCGGCGACCATTTCTGCAACAGCGTGCAACTGGACCGTCTCGTTGGCAGCCGGCCCCTGGTCAACGTCCAGCTGGTGACCGTCCACCGATGCAGCGTTTTGTTTCAAGTGGGCCCCCATATGAGGCAAGAGGCCAGTACAGGTGTAATGGCTGTGGTCAGCCTCATCCGCGGGCCCTATGCCCTTACAAGGAAACGGTGTGCCGAGCATGTGGCCGTACCGGCCACTTGGCCACGGTGTGTAGATCAGTGAACCGTCCTGTGCAGCAAATGCCACCATCGTTTGTGCCGGATAGGGGCCCCCCTCAACGCAGGACGCAACCTTACCCACCAAGGTTCCGTCAGATGGTGTCCCCTCTTAATTACGTGACGTCCAATCCAGCGCAGCAAGTGGCCCATGTTGCCGGACCATCGTGGCAGCCAAATTCGACTTTCACGGCCATGCCGACTCCACAGCAACATTACGCACAAACTCCATCAGTGGTTCCTAGTGCAAATCGTGTGCAACCTGTGGAGAAACAAAGTGGTGTTAATTTTAATGAACTGTATGATGGTTCTTTATTTTACCTTACAACTAACACCAACTGTACTTATCCACCCATCACGGTAGAAGCGGAAGTAAATCAAATCCCTATC
>JAQFXT010000962.1:0-22700 GCA_034683725.1 Strigamia crassipes | reverse complement strand
TGGGCACCTCCTAGAATGTGACGAACTGAGGAGCGATCGGTTTCCCGGCCTCAACTGAAACACATTTCTAAGAGAGCAGTCACGTGCAGGGCGCCATCTGCTTCTCGCCTCAACACGTGGGCACCTTCTAGAATGTGACAAAATTATTAAAAATAAGAACAGTATCAAAAAATAAGATCAATGTCAATAAATAAAAAGCGCAGGAAAGCTTCTGGGAAGAATTCTCTTTGCAGACACTGGAATTCTCCATGAACGCAGTTCTCCTCTTAATGAAACGTTGAACCGTTGTACCTAGAAAAAGAAATAGAAACAAAGAACGTATAAATTAACGTCGTTTTATATAATTAACAGCAGTAAACCAAATAGTACAGGGATAAAGAACTCGGAAATGCTATGCATGGTGGGGCCGTAATAAAATAACTCTTAAAAGCTAGCAGTGCGTTAAATCTACTAAACAAAAGAACCTAAATTAACACCTAATTTAACACGTTACTAAACTGATCAACAAATAACAAAAGAAGTAATAAATCATGATTATGCATGCAACAAAACTCAAACTCAAAGCGAAAATGTAATCAATTTCCGCGAACCAGTAATGGAATGTCATTTTAACTCCGAGAAACACTAAAAAATAACGCATTGTGTTTAAATTTAAAAATATAAAGAGGAAAAAAAGGAACTAGTGGTAAATTTTACTTACGGAAAATGCCGTGCCCGTGCTCTTCTTCACGTCGAATCACTTAATGAAACGAGCAAAGTTAAAATTAGGAAATTCAAATTCTTATGGTCTGCGCGCTGATTTGTATGGCCTCGGGTTGCCACCTATTAGAAACAAGCTGCAACACAAAACAAAAAAGAGTTAAATTTAAAGACCCTCTAATAAATGAATTTATGGTTGCTAAGCAACACGTTGCTGTCGTGAGTTGAAGCGATGGCGTGAAGCCGAGATTCTCGCGGTGTCGCATTATCTATCTTGTAAATATTTCTCCATTATAGAAGACAACTTCATTCAGGTAGATAAAGATAAATAAATTTAAATTTGTCAAAAACTAATTTTGAAAATATACTTGGGGCTTTAGCTGATTGCGATTCTGGTAAATTTATTTATGGTTTAAAAAAAACAAAAACTTTTGTCATTTGACATTTGTAATCACTTTATTTTAATCAGTCAATTTCTCTCGGTTTCAAGGGCAATTTAGTCAGTTCTCTAATTTCAATTTCTGTTAAATGAATTCGTTTCAACAAGAAAGGACCTAAATATACTTCCTATTTCATCAGCACAAACTTTTGGCCGGTCATCAAAATCATTTTTATGATTTATTTCGTGGAATTTTTGCTTTCAATTACTGATCAATGTATTTACTTAATCCAGCAGAGAAGAGCACGTGGCATATTTCCGGATCAGGAAAATTTGTTGGATCTCTGTGCAACATGACTATGGCTGAAGATTTTGGCAGTAAAACTCTGACAGGAATGGTCTGAAATGGAAGATTGCAATTGAAGCTACCAATAATTACGTCTTCTTGAAAATATCCATAGAATATGAAGCACCGTGCAAATATTGGAACTGATGGGAAAAGTCGCGGTGACACCTAGGATGTAAACGAACGGAAATGTAATATTTTAAAGTAACAAAGTTGCTACGCATTTATTTTTAAGACGCGTACTAAATATGGCCCTTCATTTAGATATTACTTGTGACTCCTTTGGAACTATTTCCAAACTATTCCAACCGCCATCTTGAAACAAGATTACACCAAACTGTGAAGAACCGTACCGTTAGTTAATACGACTCAAAGAACGAAGCCCGAAGACCGATCGAGAGAGCAAAATTTCCATCGGAATTCAACGGAAATCAAAGATTGGATTTCCTCTTTTCCTTGTTTCTTATTAAAATTCATTCGTCCATGTATAATATTTTTCTAATATGTATAATCCTAAACCATTATTTGTAGATTATTCCAAAAGACCAAGAATAAATACTAATTGATCTGTATCATTGAAATATTGTGTATCTTTTTATTCAGTTTTGTATTGTTCTGTATTTACTCATCACTGTATAATATTGCAAAAAAAAAAAGATTAATATGTGGGCCGTATTTAACTATACAATTACTTCTTGAAAAATGTTTCACTTGAGCGTATGAGCTACTTTTAGCTCACGAAGAAGCTGAGCTAAAATTGGAATGCAGGTGGAGGCTACCGCATAACTTTGCTGGCTGACGACTGATGCACAGCAAAAATCACGGTTTGGCAGAATGAAGACCTTGGTTGTTGGATTATGTTTAACTTTACTCATCACACTCCTTACTGATTGTTCTGGTTACACGGCTAAAGAAAAACAGTTCACAATTGGTAAACGTTACATTACGTGCCAGTAATTTAATTGATAATGGAACCTTTAAATTGAATTTATTTATGTCACTTAGGTGCGATATTTGAAGATGATGATGGAGAAAACTTGGAAGCAGCACTTCGACACGCCGTTGAACGCAGCAACATTGAGCCGTGGTTTCGCCCGCGTACGCGTCTCCTTTGGGAAGCAGCAAGCATTGTCACGGACGACTCTTTTTCAGCCTATAAACGTGGTAAAAAAAAATATTCACTCGATTCCTACAATGTTAATAATAATAACAGAATGAATAATTTTAAGCTTGCCATTTGTTGAAAAATGGAATAAGCGCTATATTGGGTCCAACTTCGAGAGAATCGTCCTGGCAAGTGCAGTCTACGTGCGGTGCTCTCCAAATTCCGCACATTGGTTTACACGAAGACATTCGTCACCATAAATATGAGTCAGGAGTGAATATATATCCAGAACCAACAGCCCTTGCGCAAGCTGTTGCAGCTTTGATTGACAGTTGGGATTGGTTTGATTCCTTTACTATTCTCTACGAAAATGAAGAGGGTAATTAATTTATTCATCAAAATTGTTAATTGAAGATAAGAGCGGATAAAAAAATAGAAACATTTCAGAGATTTTTATAGCCGATTTCAGAACATCGTTTCTATTTTCGACTCATATACTGTTTTAAATTTTTTTTGTAGCTTTAATAAGAATTCAAGAATTGATGAAACTTAAAAACAAATTCTTTCAACTGTACCGTTTGGAACGTGGAAAAGATCCTAGTCCTTTGTTGAAAAAAATAATGAAAAGTGGGACCTTGAGACTCGTTATTGATGCGGAACTAGACACCATATCGTCCGTGTTTATTTGCGTAAAAATAAAAAATAAACACCCATTAGTGTAGATTTTAGCCCCATTTTGAAGATTACATTTTTTAATCATTAATTTTTTAAATTTGCAGTTGGAATCATTGGGTATGTTGACAGAGTACTACGAATACGTTGTTATAAATTACGTAAGCTGCTGTAGCCTCCAAATCTTACTTTATAATGACAACTCATCCAATTAGGATTTCCACACGCTCGACTTGGAGAAATTTAGACACCCTGTGGTGGTAAACATCACTGGGTTTCAAATCATTGACCCCACCATCGAGAATTATCGAGACATTTTAAATCTATGGCGCCATCGTTCCAACGACAAAGACATTTTGAATAGGGAGCTCGACAGTCCAGAACAAATCATCACAGTAAAGCTATACAATACTGTACACATTACAAGTTTTCATCTCTTACACGAAAATATCGTTAGACAAAATTAGCGCTTGTCTACGATGCAATTTTATTGTATGCGTCAGCAATCACCATGTTTGATGTAAAAGATCTCAACAAAAATCCCGTTAGTTGTGAATTTTATGCTGCACCCAGTAGACCAAATTGGAAATTTCTTAACGGCATCAGACAGGTAAACTCTCCTTCCGCCAATGTGGATCAACTTATTTAATCTTTTCATTTTAGTTGAATGTTACTGGCCTCACTGGACCGATCTTTTTTAACAAAGATGGAATCAGACCTAGTTTAAACATTCATGTTATCACCAGCATTGCCACTGGATTAATACGAGTACCGTAAACTTTACAAATCTCAAATCACAAATCAGTTAACCCTTCTCGTTACTCCGTATTAAACAGATGCATACTTGGAATGCAGAAAGTGGACTTTTTCCTGCACTGGACCCCGATGAACTGCGAAGAATTCTTGAAGCAACAATTGTTCAAGACAAGCGACTGACAGTTACATCATTTCTTGTGAGTTAATAAACTGCAGCTCAAAAAATTAATAACACCGTTTTTCTTCTAAAACATAAAAAAGAATCCACCGCTCTTGTCGAAAAAGGAGAACGGGAACGGGGAAATAGAATACGAGGGCTACGTTATAGATCTTGTACACGAAATGCAAAAATTATACCCGTATATTAACTTTACTGTGCGACCTGTGCTAGATGGAAAGTACGGAGACAACACCACAACACCGGGAAAGTGGAATGGAATGGTCGGAGAGCTGATACAACGAGTACGTATTATTTACCAGCAAATAATTACTTCGAAAATTGCTAAATCACCAGATTTCAGAAAGCAGACTTAGCCATTGCTGATTTGGCCATTACGAGACAACGACAAGATGCGGTTGATTTTACAATTCCATTTATGCATTTGGGGATTGGAATTCTATATAAAAAATCACCCAAAATGGAGCTGGCACTTTTCTCGTTTCTAAACCCGTTTTCTGAAGATGTGTGGATTTTTATGGCAACAGCAGTGCTCGGTGTAAGTCTTATACTGTTCTTCTTGTCGAGGTAAGAACTCGTGTCAACTAGATAAAATAAAATGCCAAAATTTGCTGACCTCGTGTAAAACCAGAATCAGTCCGTACGAATGGGACAGTCCGCATCCATGCGATAGCGATCCAGAAGAGTTAGAAAACCAATTCAACTTAATGAATTCCATGTGGTTTGTAATTGGATCTTTAATGCAGCAAGGGTGTGATTTCCTGCCGAAGTAAGTGTCTACAATCACGCTGGAATTAGTCGTTTTTTCATTCACCCAAATGCATTATCGCAGAGCTGTGTCCACAAGGACCGTGGCCAGTGTGTGGTGGTTTTTCAATCTCATCATCGTGGCAACTTACACCGCGACTTTAGCTGCGTTTCTTACAGCGGGCCGTTCGACTCAGGATATAACAAATGCAGCTAATTTACCTGCGCAGACCAAAGTTAAATACGGCTGTGTTCGCGGAGGTGCAACCTTCAATTTTTTTTATGTAACTCGGTTGAAATTATTATTATTTTTTTAAATTCATATTTATCGAACTTGTAAATTGGAACTTTAGAACTCCAAAAATCCAATATATCGTGCCATGATTCAAAATATGGAATCGGCCGATCCAAGCGTTTACGTCAGCAATAATAATGATGGAATTCAGCGTGTTCTGCTCGGAGATTACGCGTTTTTCATGGAAAATGTGTTCATACAGTATCAAGTCGAACGCAAATGTGACCTTGTGTCTGTTGGCAACCCTTTAGACAGCAAGGGCTATGGAATTGCATTACCAAAAGGTGATATTAATAATAGATATTCCTCTTCACGATTCAATTTCTTGTTTTGTATATTTGTAAATTATAGGATCTCCATATTTTCAAATTATGAACCAAGCCGTGTTGAAATTGCAAGACAAAGCTATATTAACTATTTTGTACAAGCGTTGGTGGCAAGAAAAAGGACTCGATAACCCGTGTCCTGTTGAAGAAGCACCTACAGATAAATTGGATATCGGTAGTGTGGGTGGTATATTCATACTGGTGACGGGTGGAACAGTATTTGCTTGTTTAGTTGGTGTTTTGGAATTCATGTGGTTTACCCACAAAGACGTTCGCGAAAAAAAGGTACGATTTCTCATGTCCGATTGAATTAATTTGAGATTTTCTTAACTTGACATTTCAGCCACCGATGTGGAAAGCGCTTATCACGGAACTCAAGTTCGCAATATGGGGCGATAATACAAAGCCAATTGATAAAGCATCATTGGGATCTGAGTCGGGTTTGGCCATGACGAGTTATTCCAGTGCTATTTTTGGTAAAGATCCTATAGTGGCGTAGGAAAATATCTGAACAGTAGCATTATTTTGTACTTGTGTTTTGTTTTTTGTTTTGTTTGGATTGTGAAATATCGCGAAATTTGTAGTCATTTACACGATTGAAATAAATATAAATATTTCCTTTTATCGTTCACGCTTTCTTAACCCAGAAATCAACAAATAATGATTTCTGTTCGTTTTGTGTCGAGTTCAAACAGCTTTCAAACTCCGTTAACAGTTGGCACCACTAGCTGTGTTTTGTAAATTATTCTTTTTTAAAAAAAAAATGTTTAGCAATAAATTTCTTTAACTTAAAAGGAGGACATATTCATTTGGTTCTCGTCACTAAATATGAGACTAAAAATAATGCCAAAACGTACAACGGAACAAACGGTTAACGCCTCTTGGTAACGCAGCAAAGCGTCGCCCCCCACGCAGTGAGAAGTTGGCTTCGCTGCAAACCAGATGCAGCTTCGGTTATGACTTCAGATGATCGGGTTCAACCAGAGCTGCTGAACTAGGATGAAGTGGATTTCACATGATTGCAGATGTGTTACCTTATTTTTACTATATTTTTTATATTCCTGCACTGCATCACCCAAGGAACGGACATTTACAATAGGTAGGCGTGTTGAAATGTAGCAAAACCCCTAACTCATTACTAAACGTGATATAATATCAACATTTAGCTTGGCTATATCACCTTGGTTTTAAATATAAGAAAATTTAAGATGGCTAATAAACTTAAAGTTGGTTTCGCAGCATCCCTCGCTCGCCCCCGAAACTAAATTTTAGTCTCTACCATTTTATTGATCAGCCTTTTCCATCTAAACAAATATTCAACCTCTCAACCGATAAGCACTTACATACTACAAAAGAAACAGAATGCTGTAAATATTTGCAATTATTTTAATAATTTCCATTTGTATCAGTAAGCCATATGGAATTCGTTAATAGTAACTAGTATTCGCCTACTATGGGATAAAATAAAAAAATAAAATAAAATTTAATTTAAATTTTCTAATTTATGGATGAAATTATGTTTATTTTAAACCCTAAACTTCAAATATCTAAATGAAGAAAGTAAAAATTTAGAACGGAAATAAATTTTTCCCCGCCTCCTTCAGAGAAATGCAGCATCTTTATTTTTAAAGGTTGTTGTTGTTATTATTACATTTGCATTTCTTTTATTTGGCATAATCATTCACCTGCATGTAAAAATGAATCTAATTTTGGGCTTAGCGCATCCCTCTTCTTGGATATACGACCTTAGTGCTATTTAAATATTAAGTTTTACGAGCTTCGAAAATTTAATACAAAAAAAAAAAAAAAAAAAAAAAAAAAAAATTTAGAGGTCATAAAAAAATCAAATAAAAATGTGTCTATTCTTATGTAGGAGCCCTATTCGATACAGGTGATGAATCTCTTCAATCATCTTTCCGTCATGCCATAGAGCGACTGAATTTAGAAAGGTGGTTCCGACCGCACACTCGTTTTGCTTGGCAGTCGGCTTCCGTCATGGCAGACGACAGCTTTGCTGCGGCCAAAAAACGTACGTTAAAATTCATTTCGCATTCCAAGTTCAGTGGCTTAACTATGAATGATTGAAAATTTGCTGACAGTGTGCAATTTGTTGAAGAGTGGAGTTCACGCACTCGTAGGGCCGCAGTCTGCTAAAACATCATATCACGTGCAATCAATGTGCAATGCCCTCAAAATTCCACACATAGAAATTCGAGAAGATCCCCGAGCTCATAAATACGACTCATCAGTAAACGTCTTCCCTCATCCAATATCACTGGCTCGTGCAGTTTCATCCACGATACAAGAATGGGAATGGTTTAAATCTTTCACGCTCATTTACGAAACCAACGACGGCTTAACGCGGATGCAAGAATTGCTAAAACTAAAAGGTTACAAATTAAGAGTCATGCAATTACCACAAGGTCAGGATTGCAGACCGCTGCTTAAAGTCATCAAACATTCGGCCGAAACTCGCATCATTGTCGATGCAACTGTAAATACCATTGCGAATCTCCTGCAACAAGCTAAAAAATTGGGAATGATGAGTGAATATTACGAGTATGTCCTCATCAATTGGGTAAATAGTTAATAAACAATGTGTGGCGCAGAATTCTCACATTTTTCGTTTAGGACATGCACACGCTTGATCTGAGGGAATATCGCAATCCTGTCGTGAACATTACTGGTTTCCAAATAATAGATACGACATTAAAACAATTTCACGACATTCTTGAAAAATTTAGGATAGCGAACACGGCGCACGTTAAAGATGTCAACAACCCAGAACAAAACATCAAGGTTGCGTAATAGTATCGTTAAACTCTTTCGCGTATTAAAATGCGACTTTTGTGTTCAGACAGAAACAGCACTGCTTTATGACAGTGTTTTGCTTTACGCCTTTGCTATAAGCAGTGTTGATCGGGGTCGCGAATTGGATTTAAGGCCTATTTCGTGCGACAAATTCGACACTCCTAGTATACAAGGTCGTCGCATAATCGACGTTCTAAAACCGGTAAAAACAAATGCCGATTAATCCGACTAAATTAAATTTAGCCCGTAATTTCAAACAGTTGAATGTAAGTGGACTTACTGGGCCCATTCATTTCAATCAAGATGGAATGAGAACCGATTACAACGTTCACATCATCAAAAACACACAAACGGGTCTTAAAAAGGTATATAAACATTTTTAGTGCTACAAAATAAATCTTAAACGATGAAGATGTATCGCTACAGATTTACACTTGGACTCCAAACATGGGCATGTATCCAGTCATAAGTCATCACGAGCTGCAGTTGGAGACGGAGGCGTCGCTTTCTCAAAAAACACTAATCGTATCATCTATTCTGGCAAGTGTACAATATTTAAATATAAATTTACACGACACCCACCTTATTTACTATTTCCTTTCAGAACCGTCCATTTTTTATGCTTAAATCAGATGCGTCAGAATTACAAGGAAATGATCGCTACGAAGGCTATGTCATCGATTTAATGGACGAAATTTGTAAAGTAACAAATCTGACTTACAAAATCAGACCAGTTGGAGACGGTAGATACGGGGACAACCGGTCTGGAAAATGGAACGGAATGATAGGAGAATTAATGCAACGAGTAAAACTGTAAACAAAACTGCCAGTTCATCAGATTCATTGTTTTCAATTGCTGCAGAAAGCCGATTTGGTGGTGGCAGATCTAACCGTAACGCAATCGCGACAAGAAGCTGTCGATTTTACAATCCCTTTCATGAATCTAGGAATTAGCATTTTATACAGGAAAGATAAAAAGAAAGCGGTGAATCTTTTTTCCTTTTTAAATCCGTTTTCCGAAGAAGTATGGATTTATATGGCCACCGCATATTTGGGAATAAGTGTTATTCTTTTCTTCCTTGCCAGGTAATTACAATTTCATTAAAACTCCTTTAGTAAAGTGAAGATTCTAAAAGTTATTATAAAGAATAATTACAAATCTTTCATCACGCCACATATTTTGCACACGTGTGATAGATTAAATTTTAAACAAACGAGTCATTATACTTTCAGAAAAATCTTTGGCTCTGAATCTGGTTTTTTCATATCGTAAAACTTAATTTCCTCGACCATACGTGCTTTCAATCAAAGTCATACCCACTTGCATTTTTCGTTCATGCTGTGGGAAAAAATAGCAAATTAGTCGAGCTATTTTGCATTTTCCGCAAACTCTGTATTTCATCTTTTGTGATTATTATTTGTTTCAAATTCAAATTCCGTTTTGCTATTTACCGACTCTTAATTAATTTATAGGATCAGTCCTGCAGAGTGGTGTAATCCACATCCGTGCAATCCAAACCCCGATGAATTAAAAAACGGTATAGATTTGTTAGATTCCCTCTGGTTTGCCAACGGCTCCTTGATGCAACAAGGAAGTGATATTCTACCAAAGTAATAAGGATTGCATCACATCACGTTAAACCCAATCTCACGGCCACTCCATGCACTTCCCCGACAAAAAAAAAAAAACATTAATAAAACACACATCTTACCTTTAATATGCCGGTTTCTGCTTTCAGATTTAGTACGTATGAATGGAGCAACCCGCATCCTTGCAGACCCAATCCTGACGTGCTTGAGAATACATTTAACCTAATGAATAGCATGTGGTTTACTATTGGCTCATTAATGCAACAGGGATCTGACCTCGCCCCAAAGTGAGTGAACCCTAATTAACAGTAATCATCAGCCTAAAACGACTAAAAAAACATAACAGCTAGTTACATTACTTACTTTCAATAATAAGGGTCCTTGAATTGTGTTAAATCGTGCCCAATTTCGTCCTAATTAGAGCTGTCTCTACACGCTTGGTAGCGGGAGTGTGGTGGTTCTTCACTTTAATCATGATTTCGTCCTATACAGCCAATTTGGCTGCTTTTCTAACATCCGATCGAATGACATCGCCCATAACAAACGCTGAAGATTTATCTAAACAAAGCAAGATTAAATACGGGTGTTTATACGGTGGAGCAACTATGGGTTTTTTCAAAGTACGATACCGTATTGCCTCGTGATCTACCTGACTAAAATGCTCGTTATTTGCAGAACTCGAAAAATCCGATTTATAGTAAGATGTGGCGCTTAATGGAAAGTGCAGATCCGAGTGTATTTGTTCAGAATAACGATGAAGGCATAGGTCGAGTCGAAAAAGGAGAATATGCATTTTTAATGGAAAATACAATCATAGAATACCGCACCGTAAGAAATTGTGATCTCATTCAAGTGGGTTCATTGCTAGATAACAAAGGATACGGAGTTGCTACTCCTAAAGGTAAATTCACGGTGTCGGTTGGTGACTTGACCGGCTCATTTCATTTCGACGTTGAAATTTAATTAGGATCACCCTACCGAGCCATTATGAACAATGCCGTGCTCAAATTGCAAGACAAAGCCATTCTAGTCAACTTAAGAAAACGTTGGTGGCAAGAGAAAGGCGGAGAAATGCATTGTGTGACGGACGACGATCCCATGTCTAGCATGAAGCTGGGGCTAGCAAATGTTGGCGGCGTATTCGTACTTCTCACGGCTGGAATGGGACTCGCTTGCGTCGTGGGAATATTGGAATTTGTGTGGAACACTAGGAAAACTATACGAGAAGAAAAAGTAAATTAATATTTGATTAAATTCGATTAAAAAAATATATAAATGCCCATTTTGTTTCGCATTTAGGTTTCCATCTGCACCGAAATGGCCAAAGAGTTGAAATTCGTAATGACATGCAGCGACTCGACCAAGCCGATCGTGAAATCAGTATCCGAACCCGAAAACGGACTAGCCATGCCTCTGACTGGTTATTCGAGTGCGGTATTTGGACGCGATCCGTACAGTTAGAAGATAGTCGGGATAAAGGACAACTGTAAATACGTAATACGGAGGAATTCGTACAATTAGTTCCATTTTGAACTTCATAATTTCAATTTGAAATAAATGTATAAATCTTGTAGATACGTACCTTCATGTCTTTTTTTAATTGCTGTTAATAGATTTGACGTTTGTAATAAACATTTTATATCAAATTCTAAGCAATGCCTAATTGTAGTTATTTATTTACTTTTTAATTTCACCCGTCACAACATATTTAAATATAAAATTAATCACTTTTTGAAACCATATGGAATTCTACGAATATTTAACGTCCTCTCACATATTCTCTTAATTGTGTGTTGTTATTATAATTCAATAAAGAAGCAAAATCATTTAAAATTTTATTGTTTTTTTTATTTATGAACTGATGTTTCAACTTTTTTATATGATACCAATCTGAAAAAAAAATTAAAATAGATATTTAATAAAAGGCTAAATCAAGCTATTCTCAATAATGAATAATACCTTGCTGGCAACGTCTAATGCATCGTAATCAGACGCTAATTTGACGTAAGCTTTCTTCTGACCGTCTGGCCTGTTGATTAAAAAAAATGTCATTAGACAAATATAAACACGGTAAAGACAACAAATCCCATACCTAACAAGAGTGTTGACTTTCGCCACATCAATATCGTAAAGCTTCTTCACCGCCGTTCTGATTTGAGGCTTGTTCGCCTTCAAGTTTACTAGGAAAACCAAAGTGTTATTGTCCTCGATTTTCTTCATCGCAGACTCCGTTGTCAACGGATGCTTAATTATCGAAAATTGATCCAGTCTATAATAAATTATTAAACATTAAAACAAAAGAAAAAGTAAATAAATTGAAAGTTTAACGTGCCTGCTCCTCCTGGCGACGCTTTTCCTCGGATATTTAGGATTACGTGGCAAACTTAAAGTTCTTGGTCGTCTAAAATGAACCGTAGTACGGATCTTGCGAACTCTAGTTCCAAACGCTCCTTTCTGCACCGTTCTCTTAGCTTTCAAAGCAATTATCTTTGCTCGATCCTTGGCAGATTCCTATAAAACAAAATAAATATTCTATAATAACCATCAAAACTTCAAAAATTAAAACCAAACCTTCTTCTTTCCTTTGACAACTTTGCCGCCTACAATTTTAGGTTTTTGAGCAGGTTGTTTCTTCACATCTTTCTTCTCGCCACCCTTCTGTACCGGCTTCTGACCAGGTTTCTTCGCAACAGCCTTCTTAATCACAGGTTTAGTCGCAAGTTTTACCCCTGGTTTAGCAGCGGCTAAAATATCAAACAAAAATAACAATAAGCTCCCACTCAATTAATTCCTCTTAATCTAAATATACCTTTCTTCTCAACAGGTTTTTTAGCACCCGTGGTTTTCTTCTCGAGAGGCTTCTTAGGTGCAGCAGCCTTTTTGTCACCAGCACCTTTCTTCTCTGCTGCAACCTTCTTCTCTCCAGCAGCTTTCTTCTGAGCAGGAGCCTTCTTATCTCCAGCAGCCTTCTTATCTCCAGCAGCCTTCTTGTCAGCCGGCGCTTTCTTTTCTCCAGGAGCCTTCTTCTCTCCAGGGGCTTTCTTCTCAGCCGCAGCCTTCTTCTCGGCTGGGGCCTTTTTCTCAGCACCCGCCTTTTTCACGGGCGCAGCGGCCTTCTTCTCAGGCGCTGCTTTCTTCTCAGCAGCGGCCTTTTTCTCTGGCGCAGCTTTCTTGTCGGCAGCGGCTTTTTTTTCAGGTGCTGCTTTCTTGTCGGCAGCGGGCTTCTTGTCGGCTGCTGGCTTTTTCTCAGGTGCTGGCTTTTTCTCAGGTGCTGGCTTTTTCTCAGCAGCGGGTTTCTTCTCTGCAGCTGGCTTTTTCTCGGGCGCAGCCTTTTTCGCGGGCTGGGGTTTCTTCTCGGTCTGATTGGCGGCAGCGGCCGCTGGTGCAGCTTTCTTCTCCGTGGCCTGTTTTTTGGCTGCGGGAGCACCTTCTAGTTTTCCATCTGGAGCAGGGTTTTTCTGGGCCTTTTTTTCTTTGGGGGCTCCACCCGTGGCGCCTTCGCCTGTAACAGAATTGTAAAGTTACTAGTCCTATGACACAACGTGGCCACGTTGGGCCGACGATCGTAAGCATGGAACACTTGTAAGTTGTGTAGCAAGTTAATTATTTTATATCGATTGCGTGTTTTACTAAAGTATGTTATATTATAAGACATTATTATCACTTTTATCCTGAATTAATTACCTGATGGCTTTTTAGCCGGAGTTTTAGGAGGCATGATCTCGGTGAAATGTGTATGTACCGCTACGGGGACTACAAAAAGCAGAAAGGGATTTGACACTTCCGTTTCCTTTATGCGGCGCAACAAGCGCTTCGTGTCGTTCTCCTATTTCATTTCTGATAAAATATGACGTAATTTCATCGCTTCGTTTTGAAACGGTTCTGAGTTGAATGGTGAGTTACAATGACGTTGCGTCGTGTACCATCTAGTGGGAAAATAAACTACTTTTCTTTTTGGCTAGCCTTTTGGCTGCCATCAGCTATTAGAACTATAATATTTATTTTTCTTTGCAAAAAAAATAAACGATAGCCCATTAGTATTTCCCATTTATTCAATTATTAAAGCACAGTTTAAAAAAAATTGAATAAAATCAAGAAGTAAAGTAAAAATAAATGAATAAAAAATGACAAACAAATTCGCACTTATTATTTTCTCTGGAAGAAAAAATATATTTATACTAAGATTTCTGTTTTTAAAAATTATTTCTACATAATACTGAACAATTCTCTCATCTACCTTTTTTTCAAGGGGCTAAGGATACACAATTACTCGATATCGTTAAGACAGATACTTTTTAGCTTAGTCTTTTGTCGTATTCAATAATAATTTTGTCGGATGAAACAAAACTTTAATTGATAATTATCTACATAAACTTCGACATAAACTGAGTTGTTCAAAGTGAGTGCTTGTCCGTAAAGTGTGGAAACCTGTAAAAACAGACGGCGGAAATAACACAATTTGAAAACTGTTGAAGCTATATAGGTTTGCCTAGAGTTGCATCTTTTGGAAGACAAAACTACGACGAGTAGAAAACAAACGATGGGATTTTTCAAAGCTAATTCAATTTTGGTATTCGTATAATTATTTTTTTTTTTCAAAATGAAAACATCTTCATATGTGTTACGAGTATGGTACGCACATCAGCAGGTTGTTTGTTTATGTACACGATAAATTCTATCAAGGATTTCACTAGAAGTGAAGTGATCGAGAATTGAGTTCAGCGAACAGTCCACACAACTGTATGAATTTAGACGAATATTCGTCAAGATATGAATTAATTGATTATTTATAACTTCTTTCGTATTTCTTAAAATCACTTGCAAACTCTTCTTTTTCCACTTTGTAAGGAAAATAAGTCCAGTGCACTTTCCAGTTCACAAACACTTTCACCCGCCTGGTTTTTTATATTTGGCACAAAAGTAAGGTTCACCAATATGATTATTAACCATCTTCTCCTGGGGGAAGACTTATACCGTAGCAGAAAGCTGAGATGTAATAAACAGAACGAGAATCAGATCCAGTAGCCAGTGGTATTGGGTCGCTTTTGATGCTGCATCTACAAACATTGAAATACAAAAATATATAAAAAACTTTAATAAAACATATAAAAAATTTCTAATACGCGTGACTTCTAATTTGATTACAATATTTGTTTTTTAATGACAATTAAAGTACGCCATGTTTTCCTCCTGAATGTTTTGGAGAAAAACACGCCATTAAAAAAAACATATATTATAAAAAGTTTTATTATCAAAATGTAAAAATAAAATTCCCATAAATATATCAACTAAACAAATAATATTTGCTCGTTTAATCCTCCAATGGGAGTTTGTTGCTAACTCAATGTTTGGGTACGAAATAAATCTAGATTAGCTTAATTCGTGTCTTTGCCTCACCCCTTAATTGGAAAATAAAACATTTATTACAACATTTTATTGAAAGCACGTCACACACGACTGTTCGTAAGCATCATTGGCAAGATAATAAAAAATGCTAAAGTATTACAATTCAATTAAATAGAATATAATTAATTATCGCAAGATTAAAAGTTGCATGTTCTTCAAAGGCCACAAAAACCACAGCGCTAATAATAGGAAATCACTTTTAATTGCCTCAATGCGGGTTTCTTGAACTTTGGTGAAACTTGTGGATTAAGCAATGAACAAATTCATTCTCTGATGCAATTTGCTCCCAAAGCCAAAGCCACTCTGCGATAGGGGAAAAGTCATCGCGTCGATTTTTTCGTTTTTGTTTCAGTGAATAAGTACTTCCACCACCATCCGAGTGCCATTATGTGTTGTGTGAGATTTCTTTTTTATTCAGAGCTACTCCACCTTTTTTTCCCCCCTTCTTTCTGCCACTCTCGCCAATAGGGAATCGTTCAGAAACGCTCTGCTAGCCACAAGTAGGGCTAATTTCCAACTGTCTTTGTAAATTTTTTTCCCTCATTCTCTTCTTGTCAGTTTCGTCCTATTTACGCACTCATTTTTTGGCAGATAAAACGAAAAAGAAAAAAAAAAAAAAAAAAAGACAAGCCTTAAAGCTGTTTTAAAAAGTCTACGAACTATCCATGCTAAAAGCGTTGTGAACCTGCAAAACTACTTCACGTACCCTTGAGAATTTGATAAGTGTGCAGCCTTTAGTTCAACGATGAGTTGCTGTATAGAGGTAAATTGACTGTCGCCAGACTAAGAAAATGCATTTTAACCCTCGGTTTTAAACTAATGCCGTGGAAAATACATGTTTTGCACATTTTAAAAACTATTTCCCGTTGCCATAACAAGAAATTTAATGGAATAAGAGGTCTCGTGAATAATAAACAAGGCTACATCCAGTCTGAACCCCCACCACAATTTTACAATTCCATACATTCTTAATGAGAGATTTTTATTTTTATACATTTTACTTCGATCCCAGTTAGGAATATCTAATGCGATGTATATATTATTGACTTGCCGCAGTTCCAATAAAAAACGAACAAAATTTCCCGCTGTAACAACAAAAAACGTTTTCGGTGTAGCAATACAAAATCTCCCAAGTTATTGAATCCTAAACCAGAAGAAAAAAAAAATGAAGAGTTTGTGAGATTGTCTATTTCGAGTCAGCACATATTACAGAATACACAAGACGGTATTACCGTACTGTAACTAAGGTGGCATGTCGGTTCTTGCGGAAAATATTTGGCTAGATTCATTTAGCTTTGTATTGATTCTCAAGCCGTGTGCTTCACTCCCCACTTTGATGGTGATCACGTTCAAATAACCAAGTTAGGCTGGCGGCAGATGCTCGACTATACAACTTGGGATTCTTCCTTTCCCTTCTCTTTTCACGGGATTCCTCACAATGATATTCCTTTCGCTTTCCCCTGTTCGAACAATTGCTCAGCTGCGTTTGCTATCCGATAGGTTTGGTCAGGATCCAAATTGCTTTTTGATGACTTTTCAAGAAGAGTTTTTCTTTACAGATGAAGTGCACGCTGACTAGTTTGTTTCAATTTGAAGGATAAGTGTAGGCTTATACCAAGTTATACCGAACAAAAAAAAAAAACTCGACGAACTTGTTTCTAACTCTATTCTAAATTATAAGCGTACTTTGGTTCCACTTGGCGAACCAATTTCAGTTTTAACTAGAAACTTCTTCCGTTTGTTTAGAGAAAGAAATTCAATCAAGTAGTAGAATGGCAGCGGATTGATAGATAAATAAAGTTGACATTTCCTCCCCCCACCCCAGTTTTCCGAACGCTCCATACCTGCTGTGATATTGGGAGGCCGTTTCTGGACAGGTTTCATGATTTCCCTGTCAGGCTCAGGAGAAAGCTTCCGAGTTGGAATCTTGATTTCTTCTCCTACAACAATGTCAACAGAAATTTAAAAGTTAATATATTTTCTCGCATAATTTCAATTACAACTAAATGTATAATTAAAAAAAATGTGAGACAGAAAAGCGAAATTCAATTTGTTTGAGTTATTTATACATTTCTATTTAACATATAAAAATTTAACAAAAAAAAAAAAACTCGAGAAATGCCTTTGAGATTTGCTGCATATATAAAAAAAAAAAAAAAAAAAAAAAAAAAAAAAAAAATATTTTGACGGTTTAATTTTAAAGATGATTTTATGTCCTCTTTGAGAACATAACTTCTTGTATAAGTTATTAATGTTAAATTTTCTGACAGCAAATGACTTTGGTAATAGAGAATATTTTATGCCTTTTTGCAAGAAAACCTGTCAAAAACAGTCAAATGTGCAAATTTCTTTGTTATAACCATTAATAAGTCTTTCTAGAGAGTTAATCAATCCTAAAAAAAACCCAAATGGTGTCAAACATTTATTACCAGCATGAACAGTATTGTCCAATCCATCTACATACAAATTTTTTCTTGAATCAAGAGTTTTATATCCTGTTGTGGTATCATTGCTTGTAAAATGCTCTGTAAAAAAAAAAAAAAAAAAAAAAAATCTTAACATTTGATTATTACTTAATTTATAAAAAAAAAAGAAAAAGAATAAAACACCAACAAACGCTGTCTTTTCGTTTCCTTTTCAAGTGACAAGTGAAACAAACAACTTTTTGACAGATCCGGCCCAAGCGAGTTGTATTGAGGGAGAAACAATACCGACTCGTTCTTGCGTCTGACAGGCGTGACGTTTTAATAAGCAAGTTTTTGGCTGCGGCTGCTCATCTCTTTTGTTGCTCTTTAACTTATTTTTAAATTATGAAAAATCCCTGTCACAGTTTCCTCCGAGACCAAGCATTTGGCGTGTGCAGTTTCGCCACTGACTTGGTAGTGCGCCATACCTCTTTTGTACTTTCTCAGCCCTAGCAATTTAGGTTTGCTTCACGAAGGAATGTGCTTAAACAAAAGCCAGTACGACCTTCTTGAGTTTTGATGGAGCTATAAAATTAAACTCATGCTTGCTTTACATGACTCTAGGACATGAGCACGGTTTGCAAAAGAGTTTCTATTTTTTTTTCCCCTTCTTTTTCTTTTTTAAATTTGAGGTTACATTTTTCTTACCTTCTATTCGGAAGCTCACGTGGGATTCTTCACTTTCCGTTCTGTGTCGACTGGTTGGCAATTCAAGTTCTGTAAGTGAAGGTTAAGAAGTAAAGAAAAGAAATTGCCAAGAAAAAAAGAAATCTCTGATTTAGTGTCGTAACGTGACGTCCCCATGTTGCCATCTGGAGACAGATTGTGAAAAGCTAAACAGCTCAGACGTGAGGTATAAAATTTAAGTATAGGCTGAGAAGAAAAAAATTCGGATTTTGTCATAGCTAAAACAGCAATGGTGTTGTTAAAGTGCGAAGTTTCTTTCGGCTAAAAGTTTAACAAACAAAAAATATAAATAAAGCTAAACACCACAACAAAACAGATTTCTGGTATCTTATCCACCACCACAAGTTGCAAAAACATATTATCATTATATCACATTACCAAAATTTCGAGAAATGTTAGTAGAAGCTTAGAATTACTACGGGAACGACACAAGTCATGCTTAAAAAAGCGAAATAGCAGTTTTCACTGGTGCGACTAGCGGCTGCCGACATGATAAACTACATAGATTATCATGTAAAGGCAGAGGTACATACGTAACAAGTTTCATCTCTGTCTGCGTTTATGTATTTCTGGTTGAAAGACATGTATGTTTACTTAATACGGAGCTTCGCAACTGTTGCGAGTGAAAAAGCAGGTTCGTCCGCATGCGTTCACGCATTTACGCACAAAAGCTACTTTGTTGTCATAATGCTGCGCGTGTGAACTTCTCTGCATCACCTACGCACTGTGCCAAACGCATTGTTGCTTCCTGCTTGTGAGTTAACGCTGAAGCGACAACGCATGCACGTAAACTAAGCTTTAAAACTTTAAATAAAAAATAAGCACTCAATGCAGTAATTTGATTTTTACAAAGATAAAAAGAAGTTTGTGTGTTATAGAAAAATAAAAAAAACAGAATGAAAAACAAACTGATAAAAATTCGAATTTATATTGTTGATCGTGGTCACTGCCAAATTCCCGAGTGTCAGTTCCATATAATTATCCCACGGTAGAAGCAATGTGTCACTTCTTATATCGTCAACTGTCAACTTCAAAAGTTCTAAATTTTTTTCAAATTTCTACGAGTGACATAACAAAAAATCAATATTTAATAATGGAATAAAAAACAAAATATACCGATAAGAAGAGTTCCACAAATAAACAGTAATATAATATCGAACATTATACGTAAAGACCAAACTGCGACACAATAACAACAAACAATCAATAAACATTTTCAACTTCTTACCATGCAGCCTTATGCTCTGCTCCGCTTCCCCCATGGAGTTTTTAACTATACAACTGTAGCCACCGTAATCCTTTGATTCCAAATATCGTATTGTTAGCTTCATGTGCACTTTATACACGTTCTCCAGTTCGTACACTTGGTACTTGTCGCTGGTAATGAGAATCTCCCCATTCTCTCTCGTCCAGTAGTTGACTGATTTGGGCGAGGCTTCCACGTAACACTCCAAAGTCACTTCTGTGTTGATTGGAGCACCAACTAGTTGGTTAGGTACCTTGAGCAGTGGCTCGACTTAAGAAAAGAGTAAGAAGGAAATTTAATTTCCGAGTTCACCAAACTTAATTAGATGTTCTTCTCAAACTCACAATTTACTTGTAGCCAGATTCTTTTGCTCACGGAAGGAGGGATACCATTTGAAGCTATGCACAGATAAGCGCCCATGTGTTTACGTGTCAGTTTGGTCATGTTAAGAACTTCACCTTCAACTTTGAACACTGTTAAATAAAATAAAATGATTAGTTTTAAAAAAATATATATATTTTTTTTTCTACAATAAAAAATTCAATTTCCTCAATTTACATTTACTAGTTCCATTCAATTTTAAAAGTAACCTCATCAAACTTTGATGACTTTTGCCAATATCATTTCAAAATGTCTGCGCCTCAAGGGCGTTTCATATTCCTTGGTTGCGAGCGACATTTCTTTATTTTTTCAAAATTAAAAGCCATATTTTGTTTTACCACATCTAAATACTACCTGCAGACATTATTATTGAAAGCTACTACTCAGTAGGTCTTTAGAATAGTGAAATATCTGACGACAAAATGGTAATTAAAAATATACAAATATAAATCTCGCTTAAGCAGCCTTGGCGTCGTATAACAGAACTGCACCCATGTCGAAACTTCACTATCATGTGGTATTGGTTTATCTGTTTTTAACAGTATATGCTGAGCTGCCTTGCGGTTCCCTTTTAGCACCACTTTTGTCACACACTTTAAATTGATGCTTTTAGTATTTAAAGCTTGTCCAAAAGGTTAAAAAAAATATTTTCGTATTAAAGAAAAATTTCAATATTTACGTTAACACAAAAAAAATTAATTAAAAACTCTCATTATTTAATTAATTTTCTTCTCAGTTTACCTTTTATTTTTTCTTTGCCATTTGATCGCACAGTTATATGCTCACCGTCTTCCCGGCGCCATGAGATTTGCGGAGGAGGGTACCCGGAAGCCCTGCAAACTAACATGACGTTCCCACCTTCCAAAACTACAGCGTCAGAACTTGTATCGTGATTGATTATATCGGGTGGAACTATTTTGAAAAAAAATGCAATAACACGTCATTAGAAACGATAAACAAGTTATTAGCATTTTTTGGTTTGTGGTTATACAATAAAAAATCAATAAAATATTCCTAAGAGTTTTACACCAATTTGGAATTTTTGCCAACATTCTGGAATTGACATGCAGCATTTAAGTCTCTCTTCTATGTTGCCAATAAGATTTAATGCTAGACTGACTGCCGATCAATAAAGAAACTTTGTCGAAAGAATTAAATACCAACTTAAATCCAATCATGCGTTCCTTCTAAAGAGATTTGTACACCCATTTTTTAAGTCCAGTCTATTCTTAATTAAAATTCATGTACCGAAATGCAACACAACACTCAATTACAAAACAGAAAACAATAAATAACCAGAAAACTTGAGTAAAAAAATCTTCATCCATAACGTACAACGGAATTGACAACCATCAATCCGTGTCACGATTCATTTCGGATTTAGAATTTACGCTTGCCAATTCTGTTCTACGTCAAGAGTAAATAATTTTCTCAAATTTTCCGATAAAAGGAACCTCCCTGAAGTCCAAAATGCATCATTAAATACAACGCGCATACCATCACAAACATTTCTCATAACATTGTTCCAATTCCTCCTGCAGGCCCAGAGACATTCTCATTCCAATAATAATTTATTAATATCAGAAGTATATAAATTCTTTACAAATTACTTTACCTACGACTTCCATATATCCCAATCTGTGTTTCATTGGCGAAGAGTTGATTTGACACATGTAAAAACCTCTATCATCTTCCTTGATATTTCTTATGTGTAGATCCCAGTTTCGATGTCCATTGTGTACTATGCTGATTCTGGAATTATGGGTGACCACGTGATTGTGTATTGTGAGCACTGTTTGTGTGTCCACCTTTATCCAAGCCACCTAAAGCAAATAAATAATTCAATTTTAGTTCGCTGTCATTCTTTAATTGCATTTATCTTCTCGTATCGATTTATTGGAAAATGGATGTTTATTTGCACTTTGGACGGAAGAACTAATCGTTACATAAGACTGACTTACCCATTCCCACTACTACAATATATCTTTAAGTATCTTTCAAATTACAACCAAAATTTTACTTCTTTTGCTTTTCAAAAAATTATTACGAGCTATTCTTTTGTCGGATATTATAAATTTCAATTCCTACCATAAAAAAGAAAAATAAATTTAAATGGCCAAAGATCTTCCAAAACTAAAGTGAGCAGAGAATGGAAAAGTGAAAGCGAAAAAAAAATAAAATAAATGTTCCATTCCAATTTCCTCCATACAAACGTCCTTCTCCAAAGTATACCTTCTAGCAATAGTAATGATAAGCCACAAACCTGTGTGAAATTTTTATTCTATAACAAAAGCTCTCTCTCTTAAGTTATCAGTAATGAAAAGTTTTATGATTTTATCTCCTCCACAATAAAGTTCTATCGTAACTCATCAATTTAATCCTTCTTCGCATTCTTAAAAATGCATGCAATTCGTTTGAAAAATTGTCATTGTAGAGCGCCGTTGCCGTCTTACATAATTTCAGCGCATCCAATCACATTAATTAAGCATTTAGTTACGTACAGGTGCACAGAAGATTCGAAACAGCTGGTCAAACTGTGACGATGTCGACCTGGGTTGGGCTATTTCATTAGAAATACCGCTTCAGGGGGTTTTGTTCACAAGACCAAAAC
>JAQFXT010000961.1:0-22728 GCA_034683725.1 Strigamia crassipes | reverse complement strand
ATTTTGGAATATTGCGATATTTTGGAATATTGCGATATTTTGGAATATTGCGATATTTTGGAATATTGCGATATTTTGGAATATTGCGATATTTTACAATATTGCAATGTTTTGTGATATTGCGATACATCGCGTTGGAAATATATCGCTGTCACGTGAATACGATTGCCACATCGCATTCATATTCACTTTGAGAAATATTCGCACAAGCCTAGCGCAAACAACATAATTACCAATGTATACTCACCATTAATGCGCAAAATTCCATTTATCCTACAGTGCACCCGCGAACAACCAAAGAATTTACGGCATATTAATTGCAACTTGAATTAAAACAACTCTTTACGTTCAGCCCGAGAGCACAAAAACAAAATCGAATCGACGCAAATGAGTAAAAAGCAAAACGAGTAAAAAAAATAAACCGGATTCACTGTCCCCTCGAGTTCCATTGATTAAATGAACGTTACCACTCTTCAATGTCCCATCCATCCATCCATCAAAAAATCCCCTCAGGTTGACGGGTTGCAATGGGAATTGCTACAATACCCAGCGGAGAAGACTAGAAATAGGTAAATGACTTGATCTTTCGTGTTATGAACTTCAACAAAAATTGATTCGTGTGTGCGGAAACATGCAGTTTTGCTGTTGCCGAGAAACGGAAGCAGCTGGACTTGGCAGACGGCTGAGAAACGTTCTCTTGCTTTTCCGTCCATCACATGTTCCAGATCACAAAAAAAATAAAAATAAAAAATAAAAAATTTTTTTTTTGACTGTTTTGAAGTATGATTTAAGAACACACGAAAGCAGATAAATGCTGCGTATTTATTGCTCCGTGTTGCTATAAAAAGATTTAATATTTGGCTAATAATTGCGTTGTGTTTATTTATAAGAATGGGACTTTTTAGCATGATTCATCTAGTCACGTGATCTTTCCACTTGTCTTCGCTGACTGAAATTGCACGTCAGTCACTTTTGTTTCCACTCGCGATTCTCATAACAGGTTTTTCTTCTTTTTTTTTTAACTGATAAATTGATCGTTTTTAGACTCGACTTTGGTATTTTCGAGATCCATTTCCTTTTGCCCCATGTCCCTATTTCTGATGTTTGTGACGATCCATCAATACGCGAGTATTATAAAGCGAGCTGCAACTTCAATAACAAAGCTCCGCCTGAAGGACTACTCGGCTTCACTGCAACATCTTGTGCGCAAGACACAGATGCTCCATCCAAGTCTTCAATAGCTGACGGATGCAGGAAAGTGGAAAAGCGAAGAGAGGTGAATCGTACACTGACAACTCTCCTTGTATTGCGATTCTTTTTCTATATATATATAAAAAAAAATAAAAAAAAAAAAAATAAAAAAAAAAAAAAAACGAGTTCGAACAAAACTTCAAAAATAAGTTATTGGAGTGGAAAACTTTTCTTTCTTTTAAAAAAAAAATTATTATTATCATTTTTTTTTCTTCAAAAAGTGACAATCATGACAAATGACTCGATCAAAGCCCACAAAACCCTAAGAAATAATCGATAAAAATAAAAAACGACCAAAAAAAAAATAAAATAAAAATAACTGCCATGAGAAAAGTAAACAAACACGAATGGATCGAGAAACAAATTCAAATAAACATCAAACCATGAGATAAAGAAATGAAAATCTGTGTTTGGAAAGAAAATCGCCGCTGAGAGAATTCTTCAAACCCCTAGTAGACCTCCACATGAGATAAACGTGTCGCAAACTGCTGGGTTAGGCTTGTCCGCCTTGCTCTTAAAGCTGCACAAAAGCGTATAGCAGATGTACACTTTCCACTTGCAGATTATTGCGGTAATTACTTCCGAGGTGAAGGTATTAGCAACTTTCCAGTGGTTTAATCTTCCAATTAATTTTTTTTTTTTTTTTTTTTGCAAAAAAAAAAAAAAAAAAAAAAATGTAGGATTTATTCAATCAAATGAATTTAAAGAGGATTTACTGCTCTTTGATTTCATTAAAAAAAAAAAATTTTTAGTAAAAATAAAATTTTTTTTAAAATTTTTTTTATTTTAACTATTTTTATTGGAAAGTAAAATGAAAGAAAGATGAACCACGCCTGTTCCTGCCTTCCTGCCGCAAGTGTTAGGATGATCAGTCGACCAGATCGATATAAAGAACCGGTGCAGATATTCTTTACCGTGTTCCCGTTTGTCACTGTATCATCAAAAGTCTCGCCTCGGGTTTTAAATGGCACACCGAGCGAAATGACAAGTGCTGCGACTTTTACACACTGCTCGCCTCGGTTTGAATTGTCAGATGCGAAATATTCGGCATTCGTCAGCTCGGAGAACAGCAAATTAATTCGTCATGCAAGAACAATTTGGACGTCGTGCAAATGCGGAACCAAACCACTGACAGCTATTATTTCCATTTGACTCGCACAGACTGTTCGTGGTCCCGAGCAACTTAGATTTATACCAAGACAAAACAAGGGGTCTCGTGTGACTGGACGATAAATGGGTGTGTGTGCACGCCACCGAGATGCCACCCAATTTCTCATGAAACCTTAAAACTAATCTCAGTTAACACACTAAGAAACATAGCAGAGTTTTTTATTTCTTTTTTTGGAACTTTGAAATGAAATGTCATGGAAAAAAAAAAAAAAAAAAAAAAAAAAAGAAAAATTATTTTTTATTTTTTTATATTTTAAAAATAAAAAATAAAAATGGGTTAATGGAATGTGGACGTTGTGTAGTGAATGTGTTTTCGATGTGTCGTGCAATCGGTGGTGTTTACTTTTGTTTTTCGATTCAGCTGGGAGAAAATAACATCTAAAGTCGCACTTTTAGTCGCATGGTTAATGGTAGTGTTCCGGGCACCAATGACAACAGAGAGTTTCAGTAATCCCACGTAAAGAGTTCGCAAAACCACTTATTGTGATCACTTTTCTCATTTTCCGCATTGTCTCGGTGCAATAATAAAAAAAATTGGGAAACTGTCTTGATAGTTTTCCAAAATTGTTTCAAATTAATTTCTTTTAAAGTAATGAAACTCGAGTTACTTAGAAGAACTGAAATGATTTAAAGTTGCTTGATATGTCAAATTAAAAAGAAGTTTTTAACTTGATTTTATTTTATTTTTTAAATTGTAATATTCAACAGTGACTTTTACCCTTCCAAACAGCATTTTTAAAATTCCAAATTATTATTTTGCATTATATTGCATTATTTTTTTTTTCATTTTAAATGATTATTTTGCATTAGTTTGCATTATTTGTATTCCATTTCAAACGATTATTTTGCATTATTTGTATTTCATTTCAAACGATTATTTTGCATTATTTGTATTTCATTTCAAACGATTATTTTGCATTATTTGTATTTCATTTTAAACGATTATTTTGCATTATTTGTATTTCATTTTAAACGATTATTTTGCATTATTTTTTCATTTCAATAATTATTTTGCATTACTTTGCAGCTTTTGCATTATTTTCTCATTTCAAATGATATTTTGCATTAATTTGCATCCTTTTGCATTACTATGCGCATTTTGCATTACTTTGCTTGATTTTGCATTACTTTGCTTGATTTTGCATTACTTTGCTTGATTTTGCATTACTTTGCTTGATTTTGCATTACTTTACTTGATTTTGCATTACTATGTTCATTTTGCATTACTTTGCATCATTTTACATTATTTTGCATTATTTTGCATTATTTTACATTATTTTTCATTATTTTGCATCATTTTTCATTTTTTTTATTTTTCATTTTTCATTTTTTTTTATTTTAAATAATTATTTGGCATTAATTTTTCATTTTAAATGATTATTTTACATTATTTTGCATTATTATGCGTTACTTTCTCACTCCAAATAATTATTTTACATTATTTTGCATTATTTTGCATTATTATGCGTTACTTTCTCACTTCAAATGATTATTTTTCATTATTTACGAGAATTAGTCGACTCAAATCACAAACTTCTTATCGTGCAATTGATTCCAAATCGCTGTCACGTTTCCTCCTCAACAAAAATAAAAACAAAACTAATTAATTGATTCTGTTCACTTTCCCACCAACCCCCACGCTCCAAAGATACACTTTAAACGGTCGCCGAGCGAGATATATCAGGTGCAACTCCGCGATCGGTATCGACCTCCTTCAATGACGATGGTCACGCGAGCACAACAGACCGCTTTATTGCTCGAACCAACTGCACCTTCCACTCGTTTTGTGCACAGATAAGAGCAGAGATGCTGCATCGAGTGTTCCATTCACACAACAAGTCTCGTCAAATGACACAAGTGAGGCGTGAAGCTTCTTATCAAGCACTTTCTTCAACCTCGTTTGATTTTTCTTGCTACCAATTCGCGAAGCAATTCACGCCGGACGAGTATTATAGTGCCGCGCACGCATTGACCCCTCGACCAAATCACGTTTTTCGCGTTCCCGATCGACAAAAACACCCCAGGTGATGGACTGCACTGCAAAGCATCATTGAAATTGACTACGCGTTCGTTCTGCATAGCTGTGATTTTTTTATTTTTACTTTTATTTCCTCGCTACAATTAATAGTGAAAACACGAAACGGCCCGGACTCTGAGGAGTCGCGGACCGGGAGTTGAACCACGGATCTTCCACTTGCCGGATGGATGCTCTACCAATTAAGCTACCCGGGACTCCAACAGAACCGGTGCACGTTTCGCCTTGTAATTTTTCACTATACCTGGGCCACATGTGAGACCACATCACACATAGAACGTCAGCATCACTTAAGGATTTATAGCTGAGATTGCGATTCAGGTTTCACTAATAGTGCAACTTGTAAACAATGCAATACAGACAAGAGGCTAGAGTGTCTGATTGATTGAAGAATGATCAAGTGTCACCAATCCGTTCTTGAACGTTTGCTCGGTCCAATAGTCGCATCAATGATGAAGAATGCGCCATTAGTGCCAGCATTGATGCTGCTCACCAGCTTGGCCTTTTGAGTCATTCATTGCTCAACTTATTGGTTTTCGGACAATAAATCAACCGAGATAAGAGATAATGCTGCTCCAAACAACTCATGTCAACATGTCTTTTCATTTTTGCCTCGTCCTAGTGATGAATTTGATAAATAAATAAATAAACAAGAGCACTGCACATGATTTTCCACGTAAACTAACAGCTAAAGTTATAAAAAGACCGTTTTCCGTACTTAATTTTGCTTTCGTTTGGACAGAAGTAAGTTATTGTGGAAGTTGTAAATACGGCAACGACAATAATATTAAAAATTTCAGCACTTAATTCAATTTTAGTGCGCTATTAGTGTCAGCGACTTGTACTTGCACATCAGCTCGCTGGTTGAATTACTGCTCTAGCCGGTCCCCAAAGAGTGACGACAAGTGCAACGCAACAGAGTGTGTGACGGTTCGAACCATCGGTAATGCACAAGTTGGACACCATATGGCACATTCGCGCTTAAATGAAAACCTCTAAGTCACACAAAACACTCGTTTTGTATGCCTAATGAGTTAAGTGAACATGAAAAAAAAAAAACCTAATTCTTTCATTTAAAAGCCGCGTATATTCATTAGAATATCACGTCAATTCAGTCGAATTGATACATCTCGATAGAGTTGCTAACACATCTGTTCAGGATTAGCCACCCTCCCTGGATGTCCTGCGTATCCCTTTCCGGGTAACCCCCACTGTGCAAAAGTGTCCCAGGTATCCAGTTCCTATGGCCTGAGTATTCACTTCCCGTGCCAAGTGATTGGCAAAATTTCCAGAGCCAACGCTCCCATTGGAGCATCATCCCTCCCTTTATGTTCACAAAGGCATAAATACCTACTTCCAACTGAAAGCAAATGCTTTGAACGCTTACCCAGAACTCAGATACATGTGATTATATGTTGTACCTATCTAACAAATGAGTACAGTTTCCCTCCGATGACGAAGATGCGGGCCTTTTCCTGCGATCTGCTGTGTGTACCAACAGTTACCGAGCAAATTCTCCATGGTGCGGTATGTGTGGTAAAGCCGCAATGCATGTTTCCAATTCCGTGCAGATGCACGACGAAGAAACATGCGTAGTGAAAAAACATAGTTCCGTCACCCGCAACGCAATAACCATCGAGAACAATAAAGAAGAGCGTTATGAGTGGCGATGCTGAACAATTAGGTAAAGTGTCCAAGTAAACCTGGCAAGCTTAGATGGACGAGAGAAAACATTCAGTAATGTATCCTCTCCGTCATGACACTCGTCATATTAGTCCCCACCAAAAAACACATGATTAAACAGTATCATTACACAGACCAGTTCCCGCTAATATACGGGACTCCGTACATTGGTAGGCGGTAGAAAGCCTTAAATGCTTAAACTAGCAACAGTTTATTGCGACGTTATTCCGATTTCAGTCACCACAGGGCACAGTTATAAACATTAGACCCTGACGTCATTGTGACGATGCAGCAATGACGTAACTCGGATACCAGAAATAGAACCCAAGAAAACCACATCTCCCGAAGAGTATGCGATAACCGATTGTATAACTTTCTTTGTATCATATATTTCGCCATTTGTTGGCATAGTAATTGTATAACTTACCCGATTTATCAGAGTAGCCCAATAATCGCTATCGCGATTATCAACGCCTACAATAAATGTCACATAATAATAACTGTCCGTTTACCTTTACATAAAACTCACTTACTGTTTTACACTGATGGGCAATATAACCAAAATGGTTGATATGCATTGCTAGACGTATTCTTAGATCCACAAGATCTAATCTCAAATCGACATTGTTATTTGTTATTCACACAATTAATATTTTGCTTCATTTCTTAGCAAAATTTACAATTTTCTGGACTCGCAAATTTAGTTTCTCTGCAATGCAATGCGGATTTTGAATGGGGCAGCAAGAAAAATCCCAGGATCAACGATTAGTGTGTGCTAGAGAACCAATGTGGTGTCTTCCCCACATTGCTTGAGTTATGTCTTGATAACTCATGACGCTGACCGCTATGTCAGCACCACCTATACGAAAATAAATGCTTTTATGTTACTAACCGGTATTCGAGATGGCTGCTTATTTGCATATCCAGATTCACACATTTACATGAAGACCAAAGAACACATTAACCAACACCACACATTTCAACCACAATATGTCCAGAACTCCCTTTATGTTTCTTCTCAAGAAAGAAAAATTGATTTTTGTTTTATTTATTAATTTATTTATAAATTTATTAATATGGATGTTTAAGCTTCACTGCCGAACAACAATCTTACACATCAGTTTTATACTTTATTAGCTTCACGGAACGGTAATCAAATTAAACATTTAGTCAATCAGATATTCCTAATTCTTTTGTGGTTACTTTACCACCGAGAATGGCAAAACGTGTTCGCAAAGCGCACTCAATCATTAAACAGCAGAAAGTAAAATTTCCAGATGATTGGGCTTTCCTGCATTCAAAATTGATGACCTGCAGTTCAGTCAGCATGAAACGAACGCTAATTCTGCACATCTACTTTACCAACTTCCCCCCGCCCATCACCACCATCCAATAACCCACTGAATAGACACAAAAAAAACCAACCACTAAAATGGATAACTTATCTTAATTAAATCAAAACACGAGATTGACGCGTTAATAGAATTATTGACTTACCCGTTACGCAGGGGTCATGTTTGCTAATTGCTATTTACACTTTTTTTTCTTCATATCCTTATTAAATATTCAACAACCCTCAAATTAAAACAGCGTTTTTTTCCTGCAATTTCCTCAATTAATATAATCACAACAAAACAGACGCGTTGAGTTACTGTATTTTAAGTTTTTCACACGTTTTCAACCGCAGCCATTAAAATGGTGTCAAAATTGCAACCAGCAAGAATTACAGAAACGGAACAACATCATTTATTTATTTTACAGTTTACACAGACATTGAATCGGTGCGAATTCCAACCACCTGCCCACCTTTCAAATCCTTGCCAGGTTGGCCAGTTGATGAAGTTTTCACCGAGCTCCATCGAGGATTAAACCGTATTTCAAACAGAGGGGTTCGCGAACAGATGGAAATTTTACAAACGTCGCCGCAACAAATTTCCCGTTGTATCGGTTTCTGTGCACTCAATTACCACCAATACAGCGAAAATGCAGATTAAAACCGCTCTTCCCTCGCAATTTTACCGGTTTTAATACCAATTTCGCACGCTATATGAATACGCAAATAAACAACTACAGCGGACAGACAATGCGGTTCCTCCAAGTTCATCAATTGTAGAAAAAATAGGTGACCACGCGAAGTCAACCACCTTTGACCCCGTTTCTGTTCCCTAGTTCATATTTTTGCCACGGGAGCGCAACAATCGTGTGGGCTATATTTTACATGTAAGTGATGACGTATTGTTGATTTTTCAGCTGTTTCTAAATGTTATAGTTAACTTTTTATCATTTTTTAATCCGATTTGTAATGATTTTTGATTTTCATCATTTTTAAAAGCAAAATATGAAATTTTCAGGCATTTTATTCATTTTCTACCATTTTTTAAAGTAAAAAAAAAATTGATTTGTGATAAATTTTCTACCAGATTTTCGTCAATTTTTGCCTTAAAATTTCAACTTTCCATATAGTATCAATTATTTCACTTAAAAACAGCATTTTAACATTTAAAATGCATCATTTTGTCAAAAAAACTCCATCAAAAAGAGAAAAAAATCGCCAAATTTTGGATCAAAAATTGGTAAAAAAAATAAATAAACAAAATGTCACAAAAGTCAATTTTTCAAATAAAAAGTAAAAAATACAAATTTTCGCACTAAAAACTGATAAAATTGGATTTTATACATCAAAAAGTTTGAGAAAAAAAACTTGTGGTATAAATTATTTACAAAACTCAATGCACCAACTACACAAAAATGCATTAAAACTAAATTTTAGCACTTGATTCCATATTATTCCAAGCCCACCTGACTGTCACGATCACGTGGAAAAAATATAAACTAAGAAACAGATACGGAGTCACATTCCTTCTGCAAGAACAATAAGCGTGCGGTCACCTGCCTTTTCCTAATTCCTCCAGTTTTTTCACCTTCACTCACCCAAACACGAATTGCAGCTTGGCACAAAAGCATTTTGTTAATTCCTGTCGCGGTATAACGAGACCCACAAGCAGTAGGCGTTCACCAGATTAAGTGAAGGGATATTCTCATCTTTATAGCCACTCGAGAGAAAACAGCAAACATTTGCTCACACTCAACTGATTAAGTCGGTAGCATTACAATCCCCAATTTTTTGTCCCACATTGTATAAACTTGAAAATCGATTAAATTTATATAGAGAGAAAAATAGCAAACTTCCTATGGCGTCTTAAATAAAACATATATATATATAAAACCAGATCCAGGCAAAATGTTTTAAAATTTTAAAGAGCATTTAAAAAAAAAAAATAAAAAAAATTTAGTGCTCGTGAGAGATTTGCTTCGCTTGTTATGCAACAAATGCGACTGCGGCATCAATTGAAATCGACAGGAATTTAATAAAAAAAAGCCGCAAAGTCAAAAGCATTAGATTACCATTCGATACGCTCGCGTTTAACTCATTCAAAAACACGCCTTGATTTATTGAGTAACTCGAGTAACTCGTGGCTCCCGTTCTTCGCAATTAGCAAGAATAAAAAAAAGTAAAAAAAAAAAATTTTTTTTCTCTCATTCATTTCTTTTTCCAGCAATTTTGCGACTCGGTTTCGCACTTAAACCGATGACTGCCACAAATACCTAGATATGACGTCACTAAAACTGCAGATATTTTACGAATTGTAAATGATCCTGGAAGCTGCGATAATTATTTATAGCAAAAAAAACGCGATTATAGTTAATGTAATTGTATTATACATAATAATTTCGGAAATCCACTTCCGGTCAGCAAAGACCTTAGTGAGCACTTCTTGGTGAACACTTCAAAACGATTAAAACAACTCTTATAACATAAACACAAATAAACCAAAAACAAATAAATTAATACAGTTATCAAAACTAATTAAATCTGGTTGGATTTCACAGATTTCACACATGTGTAAATCTCAAGTTTGACGTTTTAGTCTTTAATTATCACAAAAAAAATTTAAAAAAAACAACAGTTAGTCAAGTTCTCAATTCCAGAAAAAAGCAGTAAAACAAACGATGGGATTTTCTGTCAGCCGTTGAATTATTAACCAATTGGGGTAAGCTCTGTACGAGCGCGTGACGCTAGAACAAACGTACAGACGGTGCGCATCTCTTCCATTTTAAATAGTTAAAGCTCCCCCTATCTGCCAAACTAAAAAAAAAAAAAAAAAAAAAAAAAAAAAAGTTTAAACGCAAGCAAAAAAAAAAAGAAAACATGACACTGGTTCTCGGCGTGCTGAGACGCTGATTTGTACAAATGTAAAGCAACATCTTCGCTCGCGTCGTATCGACGTCGCATTTGCATTGATGCTTTGCCTCTAGTCCCGCAATGCGAAATAAAGCGGCGCATTTTATGCCGCCTCGGAACGAGCTCGAGATGCAAACGCGGGCGTGTGAAAATGCCAGTGCCAACAAAAACGCCTTCGTCACTAAGATGGGAATCAATCAACCCGCACCTGAGTTTGCAACTTTCTCTCTTTTTTTTTATTTTTCCACTTGGTTAATTTTTGCTCTTCATTCCATTGCATTAATTTCTAATCACTCGCGCTGCGTTAGAGTCGTGCAGCAAAGCCGACACTCCAGTTCAAACATAAAACGATCCAGTGGACGATAAGAGGACAAAACAACCAAGAGAGATGCAAATGCCACCTTTTACTGTTTACGCACAATTGCACAGAGCAAGCCACGAAGTCAAATATCAATTTCCTTTCAAGCATTATGGCAGCAAAAAAGAACAACAACAATTTATAACGTGAATAACATTAGGGAGTTTCATTATATGTATGATTTAGAAATTTTGTGATGTTGCGTTAGTAACAAAATCAATAATTATTGAAACCTCCAAAAACAATTGTATGATTTTTGCACCATATTGTCCATAATAGTGGTTTTTACAATAGCGCTCAAAAGTATGTAGGCAATGCATTTTTTGTCCAATTATTTGCCGATTGTTTTGAAATTGTAACCACATGCACACATCATTATTGTGTATAACTCCAGTAATTTTCAGATTACTGCAATAATGTGTTTTGGCATTAAATCAGAGAAGAAAATGACTTAATGTTAGAATGTATGTACTAAAGGAGTTAAAATTACGGCTGGAGAAATAGCGTGGGTCCAGTCATTCTTACAGTAAAGCTAAAAATTAGCTTTATTTGCATAAGTAAGCATAAAGGGGGTGCTGGGCATACAGTATCATATAATATAGAGCAAATGCTATACTGGAAAGCATACACTACATTAGCCCCTATTAATGGAATTACATGGCCTTAAACATTGTACATTAGGATAATAAAAGTTATACAAAGATATCAATTTTGCGTAATTCTTTAATAAAGAGTGATTAATTTACGATGTAATGTCATCAAATCCATAAAACCTTGTCGGATTGCAAATACACTTCGAATGCACATATGGAGCAATCGGCACAAGAAGAGGCGGTGAAGTAGGAAGAGGCACAATCACAGGAATGGTAGGTGCTGGCGGCAAGACTGGTCGAGCGGGCAAAGCAGCCACAACAAATAGCAGGAGCGGTGCGACTGGGACAGACGGCGGCACAAACTAAGGTAGGTGAAGAACGTATCCTGCAAGAAAAAACATTTTGCCTTAAAAGGCGCCAGCAAAGTCTAAATGCACTCTGCCCCAAATCTCGTCTGGAATTGACCATCAGATGTCAGACATCTTTGGTGGATCCGAGAATCTGCGCTGGCAAACGTCACATGATTGAACCAGTTGGTCAACATCTGCATCTATGTGTAGCCACCAAACCGTTGCTTGAGCAATCGACTTGGTGTGAACAATTCCAAAATGTCCCTTGCTTAACTCGGCCAGGACTGCTTTGCAAAATCCAGCTGGTATTACAAATCAGCCAGCCAAGAAGAGGGAATTGCCATGCTTAGCAAAGGCCTCATCGTACTTCTGGTATAGCGCCAGATCAATTATGGTTCTTGACCAGTCGTCAGGCATGGCATGCATTGCAGCCTGCAAATCGGCATCGGCGAGGTAAGCTGCAATCAGTGTGGAAGTAGAAATTGAAAACTGGGCTATTAAAAGAGATACAATTTCGTTAACTCGAAAGTCCATGTCATCGCAAGCGTCCACTCGAGGTTGCAGGTTCCTCAACAATCCGTCTGCAATAGCATTGTCGGCAGCAGGTACGTGCTTAATGTGATAATCGTATGCAGACAGGAACACTGCCCATCAGTGCAATTGTACAGCAACTATTTAGTTGCACCCCTTTCAGTCACCAAATATTGATACTAATGGCTTAAAGTCAGTCCTGAGTACAAACTTCCTTCCGAAAAGGTAGTGATGAAATTTACGGATGACGGAAATGATAGTGAATCTTTCTTGTTTTATCTGCGCATAATTTTTCTGCGCCAAAGATAAGAGCGAGCTTGCAAACACTATCAGGCATTGAATTCCATTTTCCAGGTGCGAGATAAAGGCACCCACAACTACTGGTAGCAGTCAGGTACAGTGTCTTGTTTGCATCATAGTGCATCAATGCCAACTTGGCAGTCACTGATGTCTTTTGTGATTACAAATGCAATCTCCTGCTCAGGTTCCCAAATCCACGGCTCTTCATCCCTCGCGAGACGATACAATGGCTCCAACATGTTCGAGAGGAGGACAACAAAGCAACCGTAGTAGTTTATCAGCTCCAAAAATGATTTTAATGAGGTGACGTCAATCAGCTGCGCTGCGTCACATAATGGCACCAACTTTGAATCAATTGCAGTTATGCCGGACTTTGAGATGTTTAGGTCAAGGAATTGGACATTTAGTTGCATGAACTTGCATTTGGATCTGTTCCGGGTTAGGCCTGCCGTTTCAAATGCAGTAAGAAGTTTGTCCAAGTTCTGCAAATGGATAACATTAATTGGTTCCGTAACCGTGGAATCATCAATAAACAGCTGTGTATTGCTTACACCAACCGTTAATGTGTCCATCGTTCTTTAGAAGATTGCCGGAGCAGACAAAATTTTATAAAACAGACGATTGGCTGTGAACAAACCAAGGTCTGTGTTAATTGTGCACACGGCATTGCTCGCATCGTCTAGTTTAAGTTGGTTGTAGACAGAGTTCATATCCATAATAGAGTATGACTGTCTGCCTGACATCGTAGTGGTAACTTAAAAAAACCAGGGCAGTAGGTATTTTCTTTTGGCATTACTGCTTTATTCACAGTTCTGTTGTAACATCCAGCAATTTTGAAAGTACCAACAGACTTCAGAACGTAAAGAATTGGTGTTGCCCAATGCTACTAGGTCAAAGGTCGGCAACCTGCGACTCGCAAGCCGCATGCGACTCTTTCGATGTCAAGATGCAACTCTCCAGTTCCATGCGCAAATATTAATAATTATATTATTTTATTTTCCAAACTCATAAAAAAATAATATTGTATTAATTCAGTGACATACAATGCCTGATCGAGCAAGTAACATATTTTTTTGGTTGATTGCTTGATTTTTGCAGCGCATGTAATAAAAAAAAACCATAATATTGAAACAAAAATGTTAGTGGCTCTTTAAAAATTGGGGAATCTTATAAATTGTAATTTTTGGCTCTTCCGTCTGAAAAGGTTGCCCACCCCTGTACTAGGGTAATTATGCCAAGTTCTTGCAGGCATCGCAACTCCTCTTTGACTTTTAGCTTCATTGCCAATGGAATGGGGTAAGCCTTTAAGAAAATAGGTTTGATATTAGGATCAATGACTATGGAAACTGGTGGTCCAGTGTGACATCCGATTTCTTGTCAAAAAACGTTCTCCACGTCCTCGAGCTTGCTTGCAGTCTGTGTGTTGAGCGAAGTTTGCATTTCTAGTTGCAAGGACAGTGCATTGACTTGTGGTAGCATTCGTTGCAGTTGTCCAAACGTGTCAAGCCATGAACGTCTGAGCAGAGGGGCGAGTCTATTTGTTGCGACAGATAATGGCAATTTGTACAGCTTCTTGTTGAATTTTACAGGCACGATGCAAATCCTCTCTTGTGAAGACGACTGGCATTGTACGTCAATTTTTTTCGGATACTCCAGGTCAGATAACCGCTTATAATTCGCAAATCCAACCGATGCAATTAGCATATTTACTTGCTTTTTGTCGTTGTCGATGCCGTGAAACCAAAAATACACTTTCATTTGCTCTATGTAGAGGCTCCAATCGTCCTCCGGGTTGAATTGTGTGATGGCAGGCATCGTAGCCATGATTGAAAAGCAATTGCAATGAGAAACTCGCAAAAAAACTTTAAGCCTAAGCACGCGGTGCTAGAGGCAAAAAACGACAAAAAAGTTCAAAAAACGTCCAAAACTGTTCGAAACATTTTCTAAAAATAAAGCAGTGTGCTATTTTTAATACATCATCAATGGATGTCAAATAATTTGTCTCTAAGGTTCCAGGTTCACCAAACAACTCAAGACACAACAATTTTAATACCCACAAGGTTCACAGAATATACCAGAGTAGTTTCTTGAGTTTCCTAGCTGTTACGCAATCATGGATGCTCCAGCATATTGATGATAATTCAAGTTGGTGACATAGATCGAGCTTCGCCACCTCCATTTTGTTTTGAGTTGACAAGCTTCAAAATCGCTCGTCAAATTGCAAAAACTTCCTTTTGAAATTTCACTTTTGTACTTTAGTAATTATGAATGTGATTGGTGGAACAGATATCACGCGACAAACACAAAATTCCAAAATCGTCCAGATCTCACAACCAATAAATAGACAGAATTAATGAAACTTTATTAAGTGTGTCTGGAAATTTTTTTTTTTTTAGAAACTTTCTTTGGTTGTTATCGTTCTTTCTTGTTTATCGGAAAATTCCAGGAATGCAAAGTGGATGGTAAGTGAAGTTTAGTGCTAAAGTGGAAAGTGTTTTTTGTTTTTGTTCTTTCCCCCGCCCATCTATCCTAATCGCCAAGTTTACGTATACGCTTTTTCGCACTTTCCCGCTGAAATGACATAAATTGTTTGAAATTGGATGCGTTTGTATTTGTATTTTGGGGATCGATGAGGTGGGGCAATTGTGTGGCATATTTTTCCATCAAAAGCGTCTACCGCAACCGCAATCGTGCTGGGCATTACACGTAGCCGTTGAAGTTCTCCGATTTAATTATGAAGAAATACGAGTCAAGTGAAGGAAAACAGCTTGAAGCCAAAATTCATTTCACTAGGATCAACTCCGATATGATCATAGAAAAGCACATACATTTATATATATATATAAAAAAAAATTTCCTATAAAAATGTCAACTTTTCGACTTCCATCTCACTTGAGCCCGAAATCCCCTAAATAATAGTAATGTCAAGTGTCAACAACTAATTTTCCGAAATTCTGAAGAGGAAAATATGTGAATAAAGTGATTCAATCTCCAAAACGGCATTTTCCAAAACCCCCAGACTCCACAATAAAAATCGTGAATATTACCTTACCACCCATTCAATTCAATTGGAGGGTTTGTGGGAAAAAAACAAGTAAAAAACCAATTTTTTTTTTGATAGATGAAAATAAAACGGAAAATGTATTCAATAATCGTAACTTATAAAAAAAAAAAAAATATTGATTCACCGAGCGACCCCGGGAAAGAAAAATTCAATTAAAAACCATTGCGTTCGGCGAAGGTGTTCACATCACGCGAAATTTCAATTTGTCAACAACATCAAAGCAAAACTCTCCCCAAAAAAAAAAAAATTCTTAAACCAATTAACCATTTGAAAATGTTGACATTCAAAATGGCCACAAGCCGCAACCCGAGCATCAAATTAAGCACCCGCGCACGTAAAAGTAGTAAAAAAAAAAAAAAAAAAAAAAAAAGAAGCGCGCACGCGATGAGCGGCTTACCTGCATAGCACGTAATACGCAACGGTGAAAAAGGGCAGTGTCGATGTATTGTGCAACTCGAAAGTTCCATTCAGCAGGTGGCCGTTTTATCCAACTTGAGCCGCGCGCACACCAACCCAACGTCAGTGACCGTCTAGCACGGCTCGTGACTCCGTTCGTGTACCTCGCGCGCTGACTGACGGTAGCGGCTCCAACTTGCGCTGGAAAAATGAATAGTGGAAAGTCGATTCCCCTCGGCAGGGAAGGTAACACGAGGACGCCACCTCGCGGACCGACCCCGCACCGTCCCAATTTACATATTTTTAATAATAATTCAAATTTTTTCGACATCGCTCGTAATTGTACCGAAAAATCTGCCATTTCTCTGCCTAAAGGGGGCGTTTGAAGACATGTGGCGAGCCTTTAATAACCGCATCAACATGCCGATGTAACTCCCTTTTCCACTCGCTAATTGCACGCCCGTCACGCATAAAACGCACTCCGAAGTCGAGAAGTCCATAAAGGTAAAGGGAAACCACTTTGGCACGAAAAAGGAACTGAAATGGGGCCGCGACCCTTGGCTCGCTTGCCGGCGCTCTACCCGCGCCTCATTTCCATCGGTAATGGCGGCAATCAAACGTAAACCAAAAAACATCTATTTGGCGACCCCAGGCGCGCAAAACAATTGAACAAACGCCCTCGACGCACGTGGCATAATCGGAAAAAAGCCAAGTTGCACAAGAAAAACCGCCAAAGTGATGAGGAAAAGAGTTAACCTAAGGAATTGTACTTCCACTACAAAGAACCAACCTTTGATGACCCCTTTTTTGTCAAATAAAAAATAAAAAATAAAAGTTTTTTTTTTTTTAGTTACACGATTCCAAAGATTGGATTGGATTGTGAGAATCGATACAAGTTTGTAACATTTAAAAATCGTTGCAAACCGAATTGCAAACGGCTATTCGATGGATTCTGTGCAGAAGAGAGTGAATAATTTACTATACAATGGATTTTCAATGTGCTTTGAAGGCTAGATAGAATAAATTGGTATTAGGTATGGCAAGTGGATGTTTTTTGGGAAAAAAAAAAAAAAAAAAAAAAGTGCAACTTCAAAGGTGGGAGCACTATTGGCCATCAAATTAAATAGTGGAACTAATTCAGTCAATGGGTTTATTCATTTTTAATGTGGTTTTCTGTCAATACTATGCTCTATAGTACTCAGAGCTCTCCTGGGAACAAGGAACATCATTTATTAACACACAATACCAAAAAAAAAATACATTAATACCATTGATGGAAAGTAATGCATCTCCAATGACACTTTTGAACATCAGAATCTCGAGTCTTGAGAAAGCTTCTTCATTGTGGTAATGTGCCCAAAGATATGTTTACGATCTGGGGGCCCTTTTCATAAGGGGCCCTAACAAAAAAAATATTTTACCAAAAAGTTGTATATTTTTTTTAGGAAATTATTAATTTTTTGGAATTTGGAGGCACTAGAAACGTTTTTACAGTGTGGGGGCCCTTCTCATAAGGGGCCCTAATAAAAAAAAAAAGACTTTTAATAAATTATTTTTAGGAATTTTTTTTTTCTTTTGGTATTTGGGAGCCCAGACCTATTTTTTCAGTTTGGAGGCCCTAATATAAATAAAAAAATTCCTTTTGTGTGGAATTTTTGGGCCCTTAAAAATTTAGGGTCTTGGGGGGGCCTATTGTGTCTAGGTCTAAATCTCTGCAAAGCTGTTACAAAAGTTGACACAAGTTCCTCTACAAAAAATTACATTAGATTTATTCTTTCAAACATAACTTTAACTTGTAGTTATTATTGTGGAAGCCATTGTGCACATTCTTGTAAGACAATAAACAGTAAACTGTTTAAACGCTATCTAAAGACATCAATAAAGCGGAGTAGCCAAAAAAATTCAGCACTATCATTAAGACCGGAGTAAAAAGAGAGTAAACCATAGACAGTGGAAAGAAATTCCAATGAGTGAGTGGGTTCACAAGATAGCGGGCAAAACCAATAGCCAAACTCAGCCATCAAGTAAATGTCTGCGTCTTCAGCAAAGAATTTGTGGCTTTTCCTATCCCGAGATATAAAATCCAGAAGAAGATATAAAAAAAAGTCGTTAAACTTTAACTGCTAATCGAGTGAATAATTATTATTATAGTCATGTATAACATTACTATTATAAAACGCTGGATAATTCAATAATAACACTTAATAACTCGTAATCATTGTGTTACAAATCATCACAATGTTAAAAATATACCACGCAGTTTGCGCCATGTACTTTTACGTTATAAAAACCCCCGTTATGCCTATAACTATAGTGGAAAACTCATGACTCTACCAAAGCTTACACTATGTTGAAAATAGCGTAGCCAATCCGGTAATTTTCCACTATTTACGTCACTGTGACGTCACTGACCAAAAATTTCGATTTGCAATGACCTCGTTCGCCGCCATTTTAAATTATCCACTTCATTCGCAAGAAGAGCACTTGTTACTGTTTATCTCATCGTTTTCCTTTGGAAATCGTTTCAATTCGCAATAACAAAGTTGTGGCATTGTTATGAATCAGTTAAAACAGAAATTGTATCTTAGTTTCGGAAATCACGTGACTTTGTAAGGTAAGTCAACTTTTATAACAGTAACGTAAAAGTGCAAGCGCAAACTAAACTTTTATATTTTTACGTTACAATATTTATGGGAATGTGTATATAGAGCTAACCAACGTAGCACTAATGGTACATAGCGCTAACCTACAAAAGGCTAATGGTATATTGATATCGGATGTAAGGCTAAATTACAAAGGGCTAAAAAAACAGATTTATTAGCATTTTGTCTGGTTTGACCAGACAAAACGCTAACAAATTTTACTTCAAAATGTGTTAGCCTTACATAAAGCTAACATGTTCAGACGTTAGCTTTACGTAAGGCTAACGTATTTGGACGTTACAAAATGCGAATGGTACATAAACAAGTAGGCTGGAAACATACCCACGATAAATTTAAGTTACAAATTAGTTATAGTTATAAAAACAATTAATTTAGTAATAAAACGCAAAAAAAAAAATTTGCCTTTTGTCCGTCACAACCGGACAAAATGCTAATATTTTTTTAGCTCTTTATAAATTAGCCCTACATTGGTAACCAAAATAGCATTAGCCCTTCGTAAATTAGCGCTAAATATTGTTAGCGCTACGTAGATTAGCTCTATATACAGCGCCCCATATTTATAACGTAAAATTGACTATAATTTTAAGGAAAAAGTACATGGTGCAAACTGTGTACCATTAAATAATAAACGATACAATATACTACAATATGGTAATAATTTATTATCATATTGTAGTATATTTTCAAATTTTGGTCCACAGTATTTCCTGTCCCACTCCTAGAAACCCTAGACTGTTGAAGAGGACAGTACCCAGTGTGCAATAAACTATTATTAATATTATTATTGTTATTGTTTTTAATTCCCACATTTATTGCGGACCAAGATACACGACCTTTTTATGACTTTTTTATTTATTTATTTATTTATTTATTTATAAAACAGCACACATTGGACTCGACAATAATTTAACGGTATCCAACTAACGCCTCAATCTCTATCTGCAGATGAAAAAGAGCACAGCAGGACATAAAGCGTGGCCAAGCGATTTGTTCGACGGTAACAAACAGTCATTAACGCACACCACGACGCCTCTAAGAGTTATTGTTCGTCAGGAAGACGCACACACCCCTTCTGCTTCTATCCCGGAGCGTTTCGCAGAAATTGCGTCACATGCTGGACAAACGATGTACAGAAAACCATTTCGTATCATTAAGCGAGTGCGAATGGCCGCGCCTTGGAAACGAGATTAAAAGAAGCGCAGCTGCTTTAATTATCGATTACTCGTAGGATCGAGATGGCGGGATAGATGAGTCAAAGATCAAACTCGAGAGACTGAACAATCTGTGCAGACATGCAATCGAGGTGCAATGGGTCAGGTAACACACGAAACTAAATGAAATAAGCATGTACACACTTTTAATCGATTACAGGCAATTAAAACAGAACTAAATCGATAAACATTAGTACAAACACTATGGCAATTGAAATATTCAACTGAATAGATATTGGGATTGTCCTACAAACTACAGAACCAAATTCTAAAAAATGTTCTAATCTAAAACATCATCCCTAAACACTAATATTGACCGAGCTAATTCAACATAATGGATGGGGACCTAATGTCAAAATATGTTCAACATGTTTTGTTTTTATTTTTATTTTTTAGTTTATTTATTCAACACTCAGGGTTTGTGAGTAACGGACAGAAATCACGTGGGATGTGATGTGTTTATGAAGTTTTGTTGTAGTTGTGAGGCGGAGTCGAAAATACGGAACGCTGTATATAGAGCTAATCTATGTAGCGCTAACAGTATTTAGCGCTAATGCTATTTTGGTTACCAATGTATGGCTAAAAAAAATTAGCGTTTCGTCCGGTTGTGACAGACTTAAGGCTAATTTTTTTTTTTGCGTTTTATTACTAAATTAATTATTTTTATAACTATAACTAATTTGTAACTTAAATTTATCGTGGGTATACTTGTGTGCCTACTTGCTATCGGCACACGGCATGTTGGGCAAAGCTTAGGGCACCTGTAACCCATAGAAGGAATTCATCCATAAACCACCCCTCCATAACCACTCCTGAACAGTCCCAACGGATAATTTTGTTTACGTACATTCGCATTTTGTAAAGTCCAAATACGTTAGCTTTACGTAAGGCTAACGTATTTTGAAGTAAAATTCGACGCTAATAAAACTGTTTTTTTAGCCCTTTGTAATTTAGCCTTACATCCGATATCAATATACCATTAGCCTTTTGTAGGTTAGCACTACATACCATTAGCACTACGTGAAAATACAGTGACAAGACCATTTACATGATATTCTAATCAGTGTTCTTTATTTGCATACACAGGTGGCGCGCAGTTGCAACGTCACGAAAAGGTGATACACGGGTGAACCAGATTTACAAGCAAAGCTGCGGATGGAGCAGTATGGGGAGTGCTAACGCACCTCACTTACCAAAAGCAATCTACCAGAAACTATATTTTATATAGGTTTTGGCCTTTATTAATAACTCTCGTCTAGGGATTAGTTCCCAGAAGTGTATTCCCATGCTTGAGCCACATTGCTGTAGTCCAACCCAAAATCAATCGCTGACCACGCGCGCAATGTTGTTAGCGGTATTCGGCCAGACTGATAATCCATTTGTTGCCAAAGTTTGAGTAGCACTTCATGCTCCAACCTCCATTTAATCTACTACCATGTGACCTTGTCCACGATTATTTCCGTACATAACACAAACAGCCAAATCTCCTAAATTGGCTTTGACAGTCGATAATTTTTATTGTCAAACTCCCCATGCCTTGTTCCCAGTGTTCAGTTGACCACTTCCTGCGACCATTGGCCATTGGTGCAATAGGTGACCACCACACGGTCCCAGGATGAGCACACTGTAAAGAAAAGAGGTGATTTAACCATCTAAAGCAGGGGTGTCCAACTGCAAGTGCTCCAAGAGCCGCTTTTAAAAAAAATGCCGTTTGGAGGGCTGCATAATAAAATACTTCGTATGCAACTTTATCAGTGAGTTTTAATAGGTATGGTATACATATACAAAAAAAAAACGCGTTTGTATTATTATTTTAATTTGTTCAAAAAATATCAAATTACAAAAAAATTAGTGGAAAATTACGTATTTGAGGGTAATTTATACATTGGCCGCAAAAAGTGAAGTCGCGGGCCACATTCGGGTCGCGTCTTGGACAGCCCTGATGTAAAGCAATCTTATACGCAAGATGCACTTTGCTCTATTCGCATAATCACCATCTTTTGTGATGCTAATGTCTTGTAGCGCCACCTCGCACATTCCGCAAAAAAAAACAACACAGAATTTACATTTATGTTAATGGCCGATCACTCTTTTCAACTCTCGTAATTCCCCGTCACAATCCTTTGGTTAGGACACACTACACTTTGAGTGGCGTATAAGACTCGCTTCGCTGCACTACCCACGCCAATAAATTAACATAGTTAAAAATTCACCTGCGTGTTTGTAGAGGTGGGTCTCCGCGTGAAATTCGTGAGGCGAAAAGACGGGCTTTCGAGTCGAGTTCATTTCTATTGTATTTCGCGCACTTTTTATCAGCTTCAAACCACGGTCACCAGTTTAGTACATTCATAAAAACAACATAAAAGCGCAAAGATCCGGTTATTGCTACTATAAACACGCACCAGCCCTTCGTTATTGGCCTTCGCTCGCATGCAGCCCCCTCGGGGTCCGAGAACAGCCGCTCGACGGCCCTTGATTAGAAAGATGTCTGCCAAAACCACTCTTTACTCAAACCAAGGATATCCCGCGATACGAATCGACATTCACTGCGGTTTTCAATGTCGTTCTTCTCGGAAAGCAGAATAGCCCGACAGGCAGTCAAAGACAAGCTTAATTGCTTAGTTTGACTTTGGAATTTTAATTAGCAACCGTGGTAACACGAAGGACTATGCAACGATTGGTATTTTTATATTGCATTATTTATTTGCGTGAATAACATTGAGTTTTGTTGTTTTATATTACCATGTGTTTGATATTCAAATTAATCCTAGTGACAAATTAGTGTACTAGGTATGACTGCTTACTAGGCCTGTGCAATATTGCGATATATCGCAAACGCGATATCGAATTTTAAATATCGCAACTGAATATCGCATATGG
>JAQFXT010000960.1:0-22732 GCA_034683725.1 Strigamia crassipes | reverse complement strand
TGAAGAAAAATTGAAGAAAAATTGAAGAAAAATTGAAGAAAAATTGAAGAAAAATTGAAGAAAAATTGAAGAAAAATTGAAGAAAAATGAAGAAAAATGAAGAAAAATAAAGAAAAATGAAGAAAAATAAAGAGCAAATGAAAAACAAAGGAAAAAACAAATGAAAACGTATTATTTATTAATTTAACTTTTAATTACCGTGAGCAAATGTAAGATCTTAGGTTTTAAATACGATTTGAATAAACATATCCTCCCCGAACGGAAAAACGTGAAAAACTCCGGCAGTAAAAAACAGAAAGCTACACACCAAATCCAAGCCACACGCTCTGTCGTAATGATCGAATCGTATTGATGGTTCCTATCGGCCACTGCAAATTAACGAAATAAAATTTTTTTTAAACAATTTAAACCCAATAAAAATTTTTTTTTTTTTTTTTTTTTTACCATTTTTACAGTACGTCCTAGATTTATTACTAATTTGTGACGTCATCAAAAGCAACGTCGCTTTGGCAGTGACGTTGCAACCCAACACGAGCAGAAACGTCAACAAATACGTGACTACTTTCAACGTCCTTATGATTAAATCTAAACATTTTTGATTCCCACTATTTGAATCCTTTATTGGTACAATCCTGAACACGTCCCATCGTTTAAGTTCCACCGTGTCCCTCCGACTGCAAATAAAAATTTAAAAAAAAAATCAAAACAAATGTCAAAATTTCCATACAAATCCTCAACTCCACATTCCAATTACATTAAACATTAAATTCACATTTCACCCGGTCAACCTTGGCTATAGAAATGACACAATTCCATATGTTTGGCCTTGCAACAAATGAATTTTGACCTAATTTTCATTTTTTTAAAAAAATATAATTTTATAATAAAAACAAACAAAAGAATTTTTCATTTCTCGTTTCCCGTGAACCATAAAATTTAATCAACCGCGAAGTATTACATCGCGATATTATTATTATTTTTTATTTAATATAAACGATTAATCATGTTCTTTATCTTTATTTGAGTTTTACACGCGGCGGATAATGAAAATAGGGTTAAGAGCCGCGATTCGCAAGTGTGGTGGAAATTGAGGGTTAGGAATCGCGGTTCACAAGTGAGGTGGAAATTGGGAAATTACCCGCTGTCGTAGATGGGTTCATCTTCCTGGTCAAGTTCGATTCCTTCTTCGTAGCCGTTTTCCTCCATCCCACTGCGGATGGACTGTGGGGCTAACCGGTGACCACTTTTAACTCCGGTGCTCCCGTTCTGGATCGAACTTGGCAACTGAAACAATAAATTCAATTACAATCGCAGTTTTTCTTATCAATATTTGCATTTGTGTTGTGACCCAATCAAAGCGTCAACCTAGTTCGTTTGATGATAATTATTATTAATTGATGTACATTCCTGAGTTGTTAAGTTGGAAAAAATCAGTTCGAATTCAGATAGGGTTGCCTTGGATGCCCTTGTTTTAATGTTTTATGTCATAGTTTCATATTTGAAAATATTGCGGAAATTAATTTCTTTTGAAGAAAATTGAACTTTTTTTGAGATAAAATTGAACTTTTCAGATAAAAATTGAACTTATTTTGATGAAAATTAAACTTTTTTGATAAAAATTGAACTTTTTTGATGAAAATTGAACCTTTTTGAAGAAAATTAAACTTTTTTGATAAAAATTGAATTTTTTTGATAAAAATTGAACTGTTTTAATGAAAATTGAACTTTTTTGATGAAAATTGAACTTTTTTTTTATTAAAAATTGAACTTTTTTGATGAAAATTGAATATTTTGATTAAAAAGTGAACTTTATGGATGAAAATTGAACTATTGTTGACGAAAATTGAACTATTGTTGATGAAAATTGAACTATTGTTGATGAAAATTGAACTATTGTTGACGAAAATTGATTTATTTTTGATGGAAATTGACCCTTTTGGATGAAAATTGAACTTTTTGAACGAAAAGTAAATCATTTTTGATGGAAACTGAACTTTTTTGGACGAAAATTAAACATTTTGATAAAAATTAAATTTTTTAAGAAAATTGAACATTTGGTTGAAAAATAAATTAAATTTTCTGAGTAAAAATTGAATTTCTTCAAGAAAATTGAACAGTTTTAAGTTAAAATTAGATTTTTACAAGAATTATAAAATATTTTTCCAGTAAAAATTTACTTATCAAAGCGTAAAAATCCAAATTTACCAAACAAAAACAAAACATTTTCACATTTCCACACGACAAAATCTTCGCCACCATCCCTCCCCCCAAACTCCAACTCCCATAACCCCAGATTAACGACACCCTTCCACAAAAGTTCAAACAAAATCACCAACCCAACCGACGTAATTAACAAAACTATGCCAGCACAACCAAAACAAAGCCAAATCAGTTTGATCAGATATCCCAAACCCGACAGCGACACGAACAAAACGCAAAACCTCAACTCATTCCAAGTGTGACAGGCCCTAGGCCCTAGGCACAGACCTGACCCGGTTACACACACCACAACCGTCACCCACACATACGTTTACATTTCCACCGATCCACCGACCAAATCCTTAAACATACCTGCACGAAACAACTTCCTCAGACGCACCACCATTTTTACTCGCACAATTATGTGAATTTTTACGAAATCAAACTCCGATTGGGAACGGGGTCAAGTAAAAAGAAAAGCTTACTCACTTAAACACTCAACTATTCGCTGTCCGACTGATTTCAGCCTTTTATTTCGAATTTTGTCACATAAATCGGATCGTTGAGTGAAAATTCAAGTCTGACGCATTTCGTTGACGTTTTTTTTTTTACCTTTGGTTGAGATAACGGTATTTTACTTGATTATCTGGACGTGTTAGATAATGGTTTTAAAATAACCCGAGCCGAGTCGTTTCGTTTTTATCAGTTTTGTGGCGGTGATTGATAGTGGTGGAAGGAATATTGTGAAATTTGAGAAAGATTGGCCCACCTGGAGTGCTCGGGGTCCGCATGATGGGGGTTTTTAAGTGAGTTAGATCATTTCTCCATATAGGTAACTTTAAAAGGCAGTGACCACTGGTGATCGCCCGGAGGCTGTTGGGGTGGTGTGCGCCAATCACAAACGGATGTTTTTAAGTAGTTGATTGTGATGTAGCCCAAAAGAAAATGTGTTTAGGAACTGGATTAATAACTGTACATTTGAAGCTTTAAGTGTGGAGGAAATTCTTTTTTTTTTTAAATTGGTTTTACAGTTTGTTTGTGAATTTTTGCAGATTTTTAAGTCAGTTTTGCACTTTTTTAAGTCGGTTTTACAGTTTTTAAAGTCAGTTTTACAGTTTTTAAAGTCAGTTTTACACTTTTTAAAGTCTGTTTTACACTTTTTAAAGTCAGTTTTACACTTTTTAAAGTCAGTTTTACATTTTTTAAAGTTAGTTTTATACTTTTTGAATGAATTTCTATGTTTTAAAGTTTAAAATCACAAATTAAGTGTAAAAATTACAAATATAAGGTAAAAATCAAAATAAAATGTAAAAAACACAAATAAAATGTAAAAAACACAAATGAATGTAAAAAACACAAATGAAATGTAAAAAACACAAATAAAGTGTAAAATTCACAAAAAATCTGCAAAATCGACAAAAGCTGCGTAAAAATCCACAAAAACTGTAAAATCCACAAAAACTGTGTAAAATCCAAAAAAAAATGTAAAAACCCGCCGAAAAATCCACCGCGTAAAGTCCCAAAAAAATCCAAAAAAATTAAAACTTCACAAAAAAAAAAACACTGTAAAATCCACAAAGAAATCTACAAAACCCACAAAAATCTCACAAACTTCCTGCCTGGCCAAACTTGCCGCCACAAAACTTACTCAATTGTAAAAAAAAAAAAAACCTGCACTTCCTCGTCACCTTTAATCCCCACATCCCAAAAACATTCCTCCACATACACCGAACCATTTTTTTTCTCATTTCTCACTCCACTGCCCCATCCCCCCATCCCCCACCCCAAATTCCCCGAATTTCCCTCATTTCCCTCTCCCCATCAAACTCCAAACAACAAGAAATCCTTGTGGCTACCAAATCACATTTCCAAACACGTTTTTTCGCTCCAAACTCGAAGGTTTTCAACTCGGTGTTGTCATTTGCGTTTACCTTGATTTTTTCGTCCAATCGTTTAGTTGTCGCGCTTTTAATGGGCCGATCATAATGATGTTTCTCTTTGAAATGTGTTTTCACCCACTGTTCTGGGCCGTTGTGTGCACCCGGCATCTTCATACAACTCTACTGCATGTTTCAACGCGAAAAATTGTTAATTTGGGCGTTAAATGCGAGGAATATCCGAAATTCAGGTAGTAAGTAGTTGAGAGCAGCTTGCTTTCTTCTTGACTGGTTCGTTGAGGTCACTAGACTGCTTCTCACGATTTTCCGCTTGCTCCACAATATGTAGGACACTTGCCTCAAACTGGTACATCATGTGATTAAAAAATTTGGTTTTTTTTTTTCTTTCTTTCTTTTCTTTCTTCTTTTTTTCATTTCTTTTCTTTTCGAAAATTATTTTATGAAATTCTCGATCCGACATTTTTAATCTGGAATAAAATAAAATAAATCATTGTAAAATAGATTAAACAATTAATATATATATGTATATTTGCTCGTAAACATTCAATTTTGAATTTTGATGTATTTTATAGAGAAATTATAAAATCATTGCTTTTCTGCATGTTTCCAGTGCGAGCGAAAGAAGAACGACGAACAAACTTAGCGGGGAAAAGTGGAACTAGTAACAGACCTACACAGAGTTAATTAGACTTAATTAAACTATACTCACGTATAAAATTATTCTAAGGTTAAATTTAAAAATTTGAAATTAATTAGAAATTTTCAGATTATTTTGTTTATATAAAAAAAATCAATTTAAAACATAGAGTTTTGGTCTGCGTCGAACGCACGGCCATCTTTAAAGATGTCAGCTTCCCGAGTGTTGTGAGAGGAAAACTTACAAAACCAGTAAATAAAACCTTATTTATTCAATAACCAAACATGGTTGCGAGTGCAAAGGGCAAACGTCCTTACGAAATCCCAGATTGGCGTAAATACAAAGTGGAAGACTCTCCCGAACTGCTCCGTGTTCAGCAAATGCTGGCCGAAAAAGGTCTAAAAGATCCATGGCTCAGGTACAAAACACAAACAAACCGCACGAAAACGTATTAACAACCATAAATAACCTTACAGAAACGAAGTATGGCGTTACGTGCCTGCACGAGGCTCAAAATGGAGCCGTTACGGCGTGTATGCCAGCCGCGGAATCCTCTACGGATTCATCGCCGCCGCGGCCACGATCGCATTCACCGAAGTGACCGGTCTAGCCCAACACCACGGCAACGGCCACGGCAACAACCACCACGACAAAGAAGAATCGCACGAATAAAAACCAAACGAAATAGTATAAAAACATTTATTTTATTAATTTCTTCACCTAAAAAAAGAATCACAGTGTTTTTTTTTTCTTTTCTTTGTGTAGAGATAAAAAAGACAGGTAGTAAAAACCGTCAAACTATAGGCAATTTATGTAGAGTTTCGATAGAAAGTTAATAAAAATGAATCAAAAAAAGAACAGAATTTGTTTAGAACACCATTCAAAGCGCTTTTTCCACATCTATATAAACAACTGACGAGACCTAAACTCTTTTCCTGCAAAAACAAAAACAAAAAAACTCCATTTCGCCCACATCGTACGCAAGAAACACGGACAATAATCGTAAAAGACGTGAAAAAGGAGGGTTTTAAAGAGTCCCATTTTGTTGACAACGAACACACGACACGTAAAAACCGGGTAAAAGTGGACGCACGTACACAAACGTCGGGGATATTCTGGAAGCGCACGAATCTAGCAGTATGTCGGCGAAAAAACAAAAACAAAAAATTACAAAATAAAAACTAAACAATTTTTAAACAAAAAGTTCACATCAGAGGAAGATGTTCCAATGATGTAACAGATGAGGTTGTTTCCGGAGCGCCAAACGACACGTTTGTTGCTTGCGCACGGGGGAACAACTTCCGGAAACGCCCTCGTCGCCTTGGTTGGCCCCTAAACTACTCGCGCTGCCCCAGCAACGGCGCTCGGGCAGGTCTAAGGCGCTCGAGACGAGACGCAGAGTGAAGATGGGGTTGGATGAGATGTAGGTGGGGCAGCGGGGGGTCGTGAGGTTGCCCGTGCTGGCCACTAGACGGTGGTTGTGGTGCTCGCACTCGCTGAGATCGTCCTGGGTGATGGCCAAGCTGTTGGTGGACGTTAGAAACCATTCGGAGGGTTGTCGAAGGAATTCCAGGGCCGTTGGGCGGTCGGTGTGGGTCACTAAGTTGCCGGTGGAGGCCGTTAAGCGGTTGCTGCGGTCGAGGGATTGGTCTAGGTAGCCCGTGCTGTTGCTTTTGAAGGTCGGGAGTTTTTTGTCGAAGTCGAAAGGCATGTCGACGGTGGTGGCGAATGATTCGACGTTGCTGCTGCTCGGGGCGTAGAAGTTGTCGAACGTGTCGGTGTCGAACGACGATTGTTTTTCCACGGGTTCGCGTTCGTTGTCTTTCGTTAGGGAGTTTTCGTCGGTTGTGGTGGGTTCTTCTTCCGGTGTTTCGTCGGGTTTGGTTGGTTCGTCAGTTTGAGCGACTGGAAAAGAGAAGGAATTGGTTTTTTGATTTGGTTTTAATTTGATTCTGGGTTGTTTTGGTTGTTGGTTTTTTTGTGAAAATTTTGGTTTTAGAGTTAGTTTACCTTCATTTTCTTCGGATGAATTAATGGTTTGGGGCTCGTTATGCCACGATGAGGAATTGGGAATGCTGTTAATGGTTAAACTGCATAACATTCACAATTAGATATGGTGAAAATCATTAAAAAATCATTAGAAACTATTAAAAATCATTAAAAATCATTAAAAATCATTAAAAATCATTAAAAATCATTAAAAATCATTAAAAATCAAGTAAAAATCATTAAAAATCAGTGAAAATCAATAAAAATCAGTGAAAATCAATAAAAATCAGTGAAAATCAATAAAAATCAGTGAAAATCATAAAAAAAATCAGTGAAAATCATTAAAAATCAGTGAAAATCATTAAAAATCAGTGAAAATCATTAAAAATCAGTGAAAATTATTAAAAATCATTAAAAATCAGTGAAAATTATTAAAAACCTTTTTTAAAAACATTAAAAATCTGTTTTTAAAAACATTAAAAATCTGTTTTTAAAAACATTAAAAATCATTCAAATTATTCAAAACCATAAAAAAAACCAATAAAAAAATCATTCAAAATCATTCAAAACCAAATAAAAATAACACAAAAAAATGTGAATAAACATTCCTTTAATATTTGCATGCAATAAATGAAAAATAGGTATAAAACAATTCGTTCTCATGATTATTGCTGTGTAATATAAAAAAATTCATTCCGGTTAAATTAAAAAGTCAAAATAAATCTAAAATCTCGATAATAATAATAATAATAATTATAATAATAACAACAAATTAAAATAAATGTCTTTGGTTATAGGAAATTGTGCAATTAAATTACATAAAAACAAAATCACACATAAAATCAGTAAAAAAAAAAATAAAAATAATAAAAATAAAATAAAAACAATATTCATCACAAAATTCAGAATCACACTTCGTCTCACCCTGAGCTAGACTCCACGTTCCATTGCTGATTTTCGACATTTTCGACATTTTCGACATTTTCGACGTTCTCCTCATTCTCCGCATTTTCCCCGCTATTTTCACTAGCTCGTCGTTGTCGTTCCAGGTCCTGGATCAACTGCAAACGACTCATTTCCAGCGCTATTAAAAGTTCCATTTGATAATCGGACGTATACACGACGGAACTCTCTAAAACCAAAACAAAATATGAAAAAAATCCACCAAATCTCATTTAAATCCACCAACAAATCTCATTATTTACCCTCCAACTCGCCCCCTTTGGCAGCTTTGCTGCATCTTAAACTGCAATATTCGTGCAGTCCCCCGGTGCGCGGATTCCTCGCACGGAGTCTGCTGCAACCGCTTCTCGCGCATTCTCCCAGAATGCTCGCTGCCAGCGCCTGATTCATCTCTATGTCCTCGTCGCTGTCGTATTCGGGCCAATCGTAGATGGCAGTGAGATTGGTATGCAGCCCGTGACTGTCTTTGACCCACGGATCATTCGGATCGAGATCCCGAAGACTTTCTGCGATGGCTTGCGTCAATTGTTCCTGTTATTTAACCGTTAAATAATTCAAATATTAATTAAACAAATCAGCACAAATTTTGTTACTTCTTCGACCGAATCCATTCTGGCGAAGCCCGGGAAGCGTCTCCGGCCGAATCGTCGGACGTTGGTCGGCGTTTCCGGCGGAATTAATCCTTTAGCTACTGCGATTACAAATTCCTGACGTTTCCGCTTCACGTTGGCAGTAGTTTGCATGATTTTCGCGCGTGGGGTTCTCAAGTACGGTCTGGCGACCATTTGCGCTAGTTTTTCGGTGCATTCTTCCAGTTCGTTCTGTAACGAAAACGCAGTCAACAACCAAAACAGTCGGTTAATTTCAATTCGATTCGATTCGGCCAACCTGCATGAATTCAAATATTGTTTTATTATACCCGTTGTCCTCTAAATAATACCCATAAACGTAGGAACCGCACAGTACGCGTCGTGCTTTAAGCAACTCCGTCACCGCTTCTTTCACAAATTTCGTCTCCATTTCGCCCGAACCGGCTGAATTTAATTATAAAAAAAAATTAAAAAAAAAAAAAAAAATTAATTTAATTTGAAATTTAAATTGAAATCAAAATCGAAAAGAATTTACAATTTTTACATTCTAAATCCGGCATCGAACTTGCGAGAAGAAACATTTTTTCTTTGGCACTTTCAAGTAACGGTTCTTCCATCTGGCAAAAAAAAAATTAAAATTTAATTTATTTATTTATTTTATTAATTTTTTTTTTTTTACTTTATGGCTGTTTTCGTGGTTGCGGAATCGAGTGTAGTAATGAACGAATCGATTCAGTTCTTGCATTTGCTTGTTCCGTAATTCAGCGACGCTGATCAACATTCCGTGTCGTTCCTCGGCGCGATGCACGGCCTCGTACCGGTTGCATCTAAAATACCCACCGGTCGCCGAACTATGTTTCTTCCAAGCCTCCAAACAAACCCAGCAAAAATCAAATTTACACTAAAAAAAAAAATAAAAAAATAAATAATTATTTCCAATTTTTAATAAATAAATAAATAAATCAATGAATACTTTGGAGCATTTCATGTGGTTACAGCCCTCGTTTTTCTGAATAGGAGATTTGCAATTAGGACACGGTTTCGAATTGGTAATTAGCCATAAACAATTCGCTGCGTCTTCGGTGTCAACACAGGTTGATTTCACTATAAAAATCAACAAAATTAAATCAAAGATTTAATAAAATAATCAATTATTTTACACTCTTCCGGTTTGACTTCGGCGATTTTCTGATGCCACAGTTTCCACTTTTCGCAACAACAAGGAGAATGCGCTTCACCGAGGCACTCCCAACAGAAGTAGTGTCCGTTTCCGCAATCGACGGCGTGCGACGTTTTCATGATGGCGAAAACGGACGCGGTGGCCGAATCCACAAAAGGAAAGCGTACAGCACGTCCACACCCGGGAAACGGACACCACTTGATGGTAGGATTACTCTCCACAAAGGCTTTAATGTCGAACTGAAGGTAACGGCGCACCATCGTTGCCGACACCAATTTCTCGATTATATCGATCGGCACGAGACGAGAACAACCAAAAGCTGGACACATAATGTGAGCATCGCCAGCTTGAATTTTCACGCTAAGATATCTGCAATAAAACACAAAATTAGAACAAATTCGTTTTGATTATTAAAGAAATTTCACTTTTCCCAGCAAGCTCGGCAAAAGAAATGATCACAGGCAGCAGGAACGGGTTCTTCGGTCGGTTCGAACACGCACGTGCAGATTTCGCACTGAAATTGGACGGAAACGTTTAGATATTTGCGTCGTCAATGTTATCGGCCGTCTCGCCATGATCTCGGCTTCCATTAACGTCGTCCTGATTGGAGAATTCAAGCTTTCTTCTTGGTATTCGTCCACTTCCTCCGATAATTCGCCTTGTTGCGACGCGGCCAGTTGCAGCGCACTGGGCGGTGTTTGAACTCCGGCTTTGTCGCAACAACCGATCGGGTCTTTCATCCAATTCTCCAACAGCGATTCGCGAGACCAATCTAGAAAAATAAAAAAAAAATAAAAAAAAAATTTAATTTTTTTTGTTTTTAAATTAAATAAATTAAATAAATTAAATAAATTAAATACCGTTGTTTCTTAAAAGCGCTTCCGCGGTGAATAATGGCACGTGCAGCATGTCTGAGGTTTCAACCAACAACTGATCTTTAGCTTCTTGTAAATCCTGTGATCTTAACCCACTGTAGGCCTAAAAAAAAAATTTAATTAAAAATAAATAAAAATTTAATCGGGTTTTTTTGGGATTTTTTGGGATTTTTCGAGATTTTACTTCAGAAAAATCGAGATTTATGAGAAGATCAGCTTCGTTCACCGTATCAGCAGATTCAGTCTTAAAAAAAAAACACAAAACTCAATATAAAAACGTAAAAACAATTAAAAAGTACGCACAAAAACCATTTTAGATTCTAAAAACAATGCAATATCTAGATGCCCTGCTTTCTCTGCCAAATCGCATGGAGTCATACTTTCGTCATTCTCGACAAACAACGGCGCACCATGAGCGACCAAGAGCTAAAATTAAAAAAAAAAATCAATCAATCGATCAATTTTAATCAATTTTTGTTTACTTCGACACATTTCTTCAAGCCCGACACAGCAGCATGATGAAGCGCAGTGTTTTTCCTCTAAAAATTCAATAAAATAATCAAAATAACCTTAAACTAATAAAAAAAAATAAAATTAATTACAAACCTCATCCACAGCTGTTAAATCAACTTTTTCGTACTGTCCATTCTCCAAAACAGGTCCTTGCCATTGTAAAATAAGAATAGTGCACATACTCCGTCGCTCCTGCGTGCTTAAACTCTTAGCTTGAAGAACCTGGCAAACAGTATGCAAACTCGACTCATTTTTTGTGTTTTTCTTATTCGGATTGCCTCCAAGATCGTTTAAAAAAGTCCTAAAACCAAGTAAAACGATTAAAAACAACAAAAAACCGAATCGAACGAGTCGAAATCACAAAAATCTCGAAATGTGTGACCTCAACAGATGTTTCATGGCATGTTTGGCAGTGAAATGCAGCGGAGTGTTGTGATTATAGGCATCTCCATATGACATATTAGGATCTAAATTCTTCTGCAGATCCGGCGAACTTTGGAAAACCTGCATAGCTGCATATTCGTCTCCATTTTGTAAATATTTGCGAAATTTCGTCGACGCAGTTCCCATCACGGCCGCACGCGATCACACCTTTCAAGAAAGCAAAATCAAATTAATCACACATTCCCTCGACGTATAATCGACATCTTACCACTATCCGAGCAGATATACAACCTCGAATAACATCAATTAGCCACGAGTGCGATTTAACAACGAAAAAAAATGAAGAAATCTGAGATACAACACGGCAGTAATTCGCTACTTTTCTCAGTAATTTACGTCATCGTCAGCAGATTACTTTGCGCCGTAGTTTAATTCGATTCATTACGCATCCCCGTGCACGGATGAATTATTCGACTACGATTCCCTAGTCTAGCTTTTATCAAGCTGAATTGTCAAAACAAAACAACAAACCTTCATCACTGCCATCATTAATTCTACAATTCCTCGCTAGACGGCGCACGGCGAAAAAAAGAAACCGAAAGCATTAATCAGCCGTGTAATTTGGTTTTATTTACTCGGTTTAAACGAAATAAACGAAACTTTCGACTCAATCCTGTTTGTAAACGCAGAAATAAAAACACTAATTTTTTTTTTTTTCGTTAAACGCGGTTTTATTTGTTGCAACATGAGCTGCGCTGAATAAAGGGAGACAATCTTCCTCCATAAAGTCACTGTTCCATCTCAAAACGAGTGCAGGTAAGAAGATTGACTCCCGAGATCAAAAAATAAAATTTGTAACAAACTATACATAGCCATACAACGAAGGAACTGAAGAAAAGGACAAAAAATTTAAATTATTTTCTGCTACACTTATTTTAAAACAAACAAACAAAAAAAAAATATCAATCTCAACCTCGTACTAAATCTAAAGCACCCGCACACATTTCTCACTCATTAAATGCAATACTTCGAGAGAAGGAAAATGGTCCCTGCCTTATAAATCCACTATTCTTTCCTAGAATGAGTGCTCAAGCAGCGATCACTTTCCAATGTGTAAAATTAAAACATTAATCTATGAGAAAAACAAAAAACCCATCTTGGTTCTCGAGAAAACATGAAAAATGAAGAAAACCAAACAAAAACAAAATATTACACGTGAAATATGTAAAACAAACTGGAACGGAATCTGAATTGCAAATTATTTTCTATTTTCGATCGCTTTTTCTTCTTTTTGCTAGACGTGTGTATTGGTTAAATTAAATTCGTCGTCTAATAACGCTTTTTTGTCCTCATTGGTTCTGAGTAAAGACGGAGCTAACATCAACCCATCCCACGGCCGCTTAATAATTTCCTTTTTAACTACTTCCGGTACGCTGCCGACCGTTTGTAATAAATGCCGCGTTCTGAAAAACAACAAAATTGAATAAAAATCCACAGAATTCGCAACAAAAAAATCATTTTATACCTTATCCATAGCAGAAATAAACCGACAGTCGTTAACGTGAGGCACAAAATCACAGGAACCGACACGAAAAATAACGCCCGAACTGTAAAAATTACAAAAATTACAAAAATTACAAAAATTACGAACAAAATAACTCTTACATTGCGAATGTAAATCGTGGAACCGTTTCTCGTTCTCCTTGCACGGGTCGTGGGAGCACGGCGAATACGTCGAATCGCATTTCTCTCCGAACCAATTCTCGTAACAGTTACAAACGGGCTTACCAAAACGCAATTGGCAATCCCCGTGAACACAAAACCCGCTACATTCGCTCATTTCACAATTGCTTCCTTTATAGCCCTCGTTGCAAACACACACGAGTCCCTCTTTGACGTCCACGCAAAAACCATTCGCGCAGTCGCATTTACCGTCTAAAATCTCGAAATTCGGTTCGAAATTCGCCTCGAAATTCGCCTCGCTCATCGCCTCCAGATCGTCATAAGCGACTAAATCCTCCTCTTCTCCGGGGACCTCGATCGGCACCACCGCAGTCACGTTTTCCTCCGCCGACGCGACGAAAATCTCGTTTTTCGTACGCAAATCGTATTCCCTCAACACCGACTCGTTGTTTTTCACGTAGGCGATCCCATTCGCGACGGACAATAACATCGAACTTGATTCGAGATCGACGTCGACCTGTTCGATTTCATTGTTGGCAAGATGCAGACTAGATAAAGTGTTTTTCTCCAACCAATAAATATTTCTCGTCATCGTATCGGCTGTCAGACCTAAACAAAACAAAACAAATACAACACGATTAAATCTCAATTCAAATCGGTTTTATCTCGATTTCGAGTACACACAGCAGAGATTAGATCCCGTGAAAACCGTTTCTCGCTTCAAACCCTCCAAAGAATATTTCTCGATGAATTGTTTCCCATTCAAAAAATCCAACCAAATCAGATTTTTATCGACGAAAACCAAATTCGATGGTCTGTATACGTTTTCAAGGACAACAGGCACGCACACGTACGTTTCGAACGAGCATTCGGCGATCGATGGGTACTCCCCATCGGTAGCGATATATACGTATTGGGCTAACGAATGCGATGCAACGGTAATAGATGTCGTATCTATCGAAAAAAACAACAAAAATTAACAAAAACATCACTTTAAAAAAAAAAAAAAATTTTTTTTCGTACTTTGAGGTACCCGGAAGCTTCCATTTTTGTTTGAACTGTGAAAATAAATTTTAGAGTCGAAATTGTCGAGCCAGACGAGCAAATTTTGCGAGTGAGCGTAGGAAATACTTCGCACATCGGACGACTAAAACAAAAAAAAATTAAAAAAAAAAAATTAATTTAAATAATTATATTTATTAATAATTCAAATAAAACCTTATTGAGTATTATTGTTGAGAGTGCGCGCATCGGTTCTTTGGGATCTTTGTAATAAATAACTCGTTTCTGCGTTTCCGTTTGCGCAACCAACGCCAACACCGTTCTCTGAGCTGTAAACAACAAAAACAATGTACCGAAAAACAATCCGGTTAAACACAATAGGAAAAAAATACCGATGCAGGTGCGACCATCTTTTTTCAACGTCATTCCGAAAGGGCAAACGCAACGAGCAACTCCCACTTTATGACGTAGACATAAATGCGAGCATTTTCCTCCAGCTGCCAAATTGCATTCTTCCTCCCAAATTGGTTGTCTTTGAATCGACGATAAACTTTTTATGCCGAAAACAACATCGGTCGACTCGTAAACGATCGCGGGCGTTATCGGAATATCATTTACATCACACTAGGAATAAAATAATATGAATTACGTAAACGCAACGATAAAATCAATTTTTTTTTCGATTAAAAAACACATACCTCGATGATCGCTCTCGAGGAAAATTCGGGCCACACTAATTTCCCTTTGATTAAATCGAGAGAAAATGGCCGGGACAACAAACTCGTTTCTTTCAGTAAAATTCGATGTTTTCCACCGTAATAATCCGAAACATGAATAGTGTGCGATCTAAAAATCAAATAAAAAATCAATTGTAATAAAAAAAATTTAAAAAAAAATAAATTTTAATAAAAATAAATTTAAAAAAATAAATTTTAAGAGAAAAAGTTTACAAAAAAATTAATTTTAAATTAATGTTTAAAAAAAATCAGTTTTAATAGAATTTTTTTATAAAAAAAAATCAGTTTTAATAAAAAAATTTATGGAAAAATCAGTTTTAATAGAAATTTTTTTATAAAAAAATCAGTTTTAATAGAATTTTTTTATAAAAAAACCAGTTTTAATAGAAAAATTAAAAAAAAAATTAATATTTACTTGGCATCGACCCAGTAAATCAGTTTCTTTACTCGGTCCAAAGTGATCGCATTGAGCCAACCAAAATTCTTCCTATCGTCCACTTTATAGACAACTCGTCGATCGCCACCAGCCAACGTACTGCGTTCAATCCTGGGCGAAACATCGCTCCAATCCGACCAAAACATCAACCTAAATAAATAAATAAATAAAAACGATCAAAATCGTTCCACTCAAGTCAAAATTTAATAATTTCTACCCATTCTCGGGATCCAAAGCCAAAGCGCGCGGTTTCGCGATGTTAGTCACGACGGTACAGTGATCCGAACCGTCGGTTTTGGCCACATCGATCCGTCCGCGCGACTTGACCACCCAATACAAATTGCCGGCCAACCAGTCGACCGCCACATTTTCAATCTCCCAAACGTCTTTCAGATCCAACAAGGTCACGTTTCTCAGCGCTGCAAATTACGCAATTAACACGAAAAAATAAATTACCATACAAAAAGAAATCCAGCCGAATTAAATTACTTGAATTAATCAACAAAGCCGACTGAATAGTTTCGTGTTTAATGTCGCTCCAGAATAATTGCGTCGTTCCGTCGCGCCGAACGAAAAAATCCGCCGAATACAAAATACTTCCGGGCGAAATCAAATACTCCTCGACGGACGACGACAAATTCAACAAACTCAACCCGTTTTCCTTCGTCAAAATAACCTGAGATGCAGTTCCATCTGAAAAATAATAAAATAAAATAAAATAAAACGATTAAAACACAATTTTAGGCATTTTAGGCATTTTTTTTTATTTTAAAAATCCGTGAAGGTCACCTCTGGTTATCTAATACCGCAGGTACTAATTTCACCTAACTAAAATCAATTTAATCCGGAAAAATCGACATTTTTTAAAATAATATTAATACATCGATAAGCGGATTAAAATTTTTATAATTTTTTATAATTTTTTACCGGCGCTTCGACATATGAATTAGTCACGTACGCCATGTGTGCTACGGAGTGGTACAACGGTCATTTGTACTACAAGTTGAATGACTGCTCTCATTAATTAATCGTGCGTGTATTGTATTACCTGGAGAGTTTAAAATGGATGTGTGGCCCAGTGAGATTAATACTAGGGTTAGGTGCAGTACGCTGGCCCAGTGTTTGGCAGTCATCCTTCCGTAGTAGATGGGCCCCGGAAAAGACACGAGCGGGCGATTTCGAGCGCTTTTTAGTTTTCACGGGGCGGGCTTCTCGATAGTAAAGCGCCAGCGCGCGGCGACGGCTGGTGTCGGAAAGTGTAAACTGGGCAAGTTTGGAATTTAATAGGGAAGTATCTGTGACAATAATTGGTGACATCTAGATGCCGCAATTTGATCAGGAAATATTGAATTGCGGTCACCCGATACGATAAAAATAGATATAAAAAATTCGGGAGTGTTTATAATAATTATAATTATTATAAATTTGGTTTTTATCGGTTTCGATTTTCATTAATCGATTTTTTTTTTTTTTGGGGGGGGAGGGGTTATTTTTAAAGAAAGGAATATTTTAAACTCACTTTAGGTATTTCTTGGCATCATTTGAATGTAAAAAGTCACTTGACAAACCCTAAACAGCACTGGCAGCAAACTTGACATCTACAATCAGAGGCACATGACTGGTCTGCAACGTCATCTAACGGGAAAAATGCCAAACTAAACCGCGCGCCATTTTTAAACTCAAAAAGCCGCCACATAATAGTTAATTATTAATTTATTTAATTACAATTACAAACTGAACAATAAACAAAACTTAATCGTATAATTTCATACAATATTCGCTTAAGAGACAATTTAATTTTACTCTTTTGTTTTATACTTGTAACGAATCGCTAAAACACCAAATATAAGCATGTCAGCCGCCATGAGACCGGCAAAAATGAAGAAAAATGTCGACTAGAAATAAAACGAATGAATAAACAACGTAAATAAATAATTGTTTTCACTCCAGTCACCTCGAGAGTCCCTTTAGCAACTGCTTCTTTGACTTCAATAACGATAAGAACGATCACGTTGCCAAAAGCCACCGTTAGGAGCCAAGCTGCCTGCAGAACCGCCTTCATCCCGGCGGGCGCTTCCGAATAGGCAAAAGTGAGACCGGAAATGGACAACATCACTTCGCCGGACGTAATGAGAACGTACATCGGTGTCTGGACCAAAATGTGGATGCTGTCGGGCGGAAAAGCTATCATTTCGACTAGTTTCATCTGAAATAAAAATAAAATTCATCAATAAAACTGTTTTAAGTTTCCATTTGACCAACCTTGGTGTTGTTTTCAACGGGAATCAGTAAAAATTCAAAAATTCCGCCTTTGTACACGGATATTTGTTCCGAAATGAGTGGTTTGGCGCTGCAATTCGCCGTTAGGCTTTTCGACCAACACAATTTGCACTTGAAAAGAGGATAAACCATCACGTAATCCGAAAAAGTGGCGTTCCCTTCGAACGACGCTTGTTGGTGCAGATCTGGCGATTCGTCGGGAAGTTTCTCCTGCCACAACATGAGCGAAGCATTCGGAAAAGGTTTCTCTCCCACGTGAATAAATCTTTAAAATTAATAATTAAATTTTATAAATGTGCCAATCGAAATTATCACTCGATACCTGACGAATGGATTCGCTTTGCTCATATCGCGCTTGCGCAGTTGTTCTTCCTATTAATATCCCACAAAAATAAAAAAAAACAATAAAACTATGTACAATTAAATATTATTTCGTGTTTTACAGGTTCCCCGATCTGGACGCCATTGGGAGTCATCGTAATAGCGACGGCGTACGCTTTCTGGCTCGTAACTGTCAATTCGAATTCTTCCGAATCGGCCATTTGTGTTTTGTTCGCCATTTTGTCTTTACACGCCTGCGACACCCTTATCACCCCTTTCACTTTCGAGGTTGCTTTTAGTTCTTTGTACATGTAAAACTAAGAAATTAAATTATTAAAAACAATGCACAAATTTAGAAAATAGTTAAAAATTACGTTGTAACCAGGCACTACGTTCGTTTGGGAACCGATTAGCAGATTCACCGAACAATCCATTGTGTTTATCATCATTAAATCGACGGTACCCGGCGACGGTGGAGTGGGCAACCCGGTCTACATAAAAACCCTTAAAAAATTTAAAAAAAAAACTTGCATTTTAAAACCCTCGTGTTGTTACCTCGACGGCTAATTGAATAAATCCACCAATGAGAAACGAAATCGCTGCCAAACATCCACCCGTCGTCATTTTCTGTAAAGGCCTAAATAAAAAAAAATCGTAATTTATTAAATTTTACTTTAAAAAAAAAAAAAAATGTAAATATTTACGTTCTTAACAAGTGGCATTTCGCCAGGAGCGGATACAACAGGAAAGTAAAAATCGGTATAAACACAACAACCAAAATGGCGTTCATACTGTCCATTTGATCCGGATGGATTTCAACTTTGTCGGTCTAAAAAAATAAAAAAATATACAAAAGTTACTTAATCCAACGTTTAAATCGATTAAACCCGCCAGTCGACCATCCAATTTAGCCGATTGTAACGTCCAAGTCGATCCTTGTTGGTCAAAAAGTGCCCAAAACATCGGCAACGGCACAAACAGAAGCAAAACCGACAACACGGTGCGGACATCTTGAATGTACGAAGGATCGTATTTATCGTCGGCGTAGTCCAACCAATGAGATTTCTTCTCCGTGGCTTTACGCCGAGCCCACAAAGCGTGCTAATAAATAAATAAATAAATATCCCAAAATTTATTTATTTTTCTTTTTACCCAAATGCATCGGACAGTGTCAACAACCGCAGTTCCGTGAGGCGGATAAATTTGATACAATGGTTTCCCGAGTACAAAAATAACTGAAATAACAAAAATAACTCATTAATTATTTCAAACGCATTAAAAGACCAATACTCACTGGTGGCGATGATCATAAGCAAGGCGGGGAAGCCAAACGCCAGTGGATAACACTCCGCCTCGCCCAAACAAGAAACGTCGGCTACAATTGTCAATTACGACGATTCAACGCGATTCGATCGAAAAATTACATCTATTACCTCGGAAAATTGGTGATAATATCATCGACATAGCCGCGCCGATGTTAATACAGAAATAGAAAATCGAGAAGAATTTATCTCGCATTGCTTCTTGGCCTTTTTTGAATTGGTCGCCGCCGAACGACGCGACGCACGGTTTAATTCCACCCGCACCGGCCGCTATTATTGCAAGCGCCACTATCGTCAAAGGTCTGCAATTATACCCACATTTAATTAAATGAAATAAATATTCGATTGAAATATTACAATTTTGGATTCAAGTGTAGTTGTTGAATGGACACCATCGACAGAAATATGTTCCCACTCGCGTAAATCAACGACACGTAGAAAATCGTTCTAAAAAATGGAGAAAAACAAAGAAAAACCATTAATAATAATGTATTTATTTATTTATTTATTTATTTTACTTGGTTTTAACAACTTACTTGAATTTACCCAGGTAAATATCGGCCAGTAAACCGCCTAAGAGTGGCACGAAGTAACTGCACATGTTAAAGGCGTGGTAAATCTTTTTCGTCGGTGCTTCCTCGACTCTCAGGTTTCGTGTCAAGTATAAGATGAGCACGGCTATTTAAATACGTCAAAAATATATAAAAATATATAAAAATGTTCATTTTTACCTCTCATGCCGTAAAATGAAAATCTTTCGCATAATTCGGTTCCAAGCACAAAAAATACCGCTTTTGGAAACTTGCCCGGAGGAGCTGAAGGGTCTTCGGACCGTGGAGCCGACGGAGCCGACGGAACCGCCGGAACCGGGTCCGCCTAAATTAAAATACGAGTAAGTAAAAAAAAAAAAAAATTGATGAATAAAATTCAATTTAATTCAATGTGCAAATAAATTACTTTAGATGGATCCATATTTTCAACGCAATTCCAAAAGAAGACTTTTCAAAAAAAATTATTTGTTAGAATAACGTGCTGTGGTATTGTTTATATCAACGATGGAAATCAACGAGCGCGCAATAACGCAGCTTGGGGGACCAAGCTACGTTTTCCATTATTAAAGCTTTTAGTTTAGCGGGATGAAACCAACAACAATTGAATTTTTTTTTTCAATTTCTATTGTACTTTATTATCAAAATTTGTGATTTTATGAATATACAAGCTTATGTCGATAAGCGAAATGTTATTTTTGGTTACAAGCGTGTCAGAAATAGGCAAAATTGTTGTCGGAACAAGCTGAGGCAAAAACATTTATTCGAACAACATTATTCGTGCGATTTGTATTTGTACCGAAAAGCTAATACTGTAAATGCCGCCATATCCGCTGCCAAAAGCGCGGCAAAAACGAAAAAATTCGTCGACTAAAAATTTGTAAAATTAATAATTATTTTTTTTAATAAAATAATAATAATAATAATAAAATAAAAAAAAATATATATAAAACTCACCTCGAGTGCATCGTGGAAAAAAGCTTGTTTCAATTTGACTACAATAATGACGATCACGTTACCAAAAGCGACGGTGAGAAGCCAAGCGGCTTGTAAAACCGCTTTCATCTCGACGGGAGCTTCCGCATATGCGAAAGCGAGGCCCGAAATGGACAGCATCACTTCGCCTATCGTGATGATCACGTACATAGGTGTCTGGATTAGTATGTGGATGCTGTCGGGACTGAACGTCACTATTTCCACCAATTCCACCTAAATTTTAAGCAAAAAAATCAACGAATTATTGCGTTTTGTTAACCGGTTGCACCAACCTTTACCTCGGTATTGTTGTTCGGCGCAGGTAGCAATAGAAAATCGGATATTCCGCCTTTGTAAACTGATATTTCTTGAAATATTTGCCAACTGCAGTTCTCCGAATCGTGTTCTGCCCAACAAATCTGGCATTTGATGACCGGATAAATCATCGCGTATGTCGAATAAGTCGAATCGTCTTCGAACGTTAAATGTTGGTGTAGTTTTTGCGAGTCTTTGGGAAGATCTCGTTGTTTTATCAAGAGAGTTGCGTTTGGAAACGGTTTCTCCCCCAAATTCAAAAATCTGTTAATTTAAATCGTTAGTTTAAAGCTCTTAATTACTTTTTAGTGTTTAATATACCTTATAAATGGACTCGCTTTACTCGTGTCCCTTTTGCGGAGTTGCTCCACCGGTGGTCCGACTTTAATTCGGTTAGAATCCGCCGAAATTGCGACGGAATAAGCTTTTTCGTCGCGTACATCGAGTTCGAATTCTTCGGTCTTTTTAAGAGTATTTTTACACGATTGCGACAACGTTAAAAAACCTGTTATGTTTTCATCCGTTTTCACTTCTTTAAACAAGTAAAACTAAAAAGAAATTAATAAATTCGAATAAATAAATGAATAAATAATAATAATAATAATGAGTAAATTTAAATACATCGTAATTTTTCAAGTGAATTGTATTGGAATTGAGGTTGACGTCGACCGAGCAATCCATAGTGTTAATCATCATTATGTCCGCGGTTCCTGGAGATGGTGATGTCGGGAGCTTCGCCTGCAATATATTTACCATGACTTAATATAAAAATACATAAATACAATTATTTTCTTGGTATTACCTCGATAGCTAGTTGGATGAATCCACCAATAAGAAAAGAAAGCGCCGCTAAAAACCCACCCGTGCTCATTTTTTGCAAAGGTCTGAATTTGATTAAATTTTTTTGAATTTTATTTAATATTAAATCATGATCCGATATTTACGTCTTTAATAGATTACATCTAGCCAGCAGCGGGTACACACCGAATGTGAAAATTGGTATGAAAGCGACAACCAAGATGGCGTTCAAACTGTCCATTTGATCCGGGTGGATTTCAAATCCGTTCGTCTAAAATTGAACGAATAATTTTGAAAATTAAAATAAAAATTAATAAAAATTAATTATTACCCCCAGTCGACCATCCAATTTTGCAGACTGCAATGTCCAGGTTGAACCTTGTTGATCAAAAAGTGCCCAAAACATTGGTAAAGGTACAAACAGAAGCAATACCGAGAGTACCGTTCGGACATCTTTGATGTAAGAAGCTTCGTATTTGTCATCAGCATAATCCAACCAATGAGTTCTTTTCTCCGGCGCTTTACGACGAGACGTTAGAGCATGCTGAACGAAAAAAAAACGAAATTTTTTTAACTAAAATTCTTCATTCATTTAATAAAACACGAGTAAAATACCCAGATGCATCGAAAGGAGTCGAGAATTGCCGTTCCATTCGGAGGAAATATCTTGTAAAATGGTTTTCCGACAACAAAAAGCACTGAAACGAAGTGTCTCGTTCACTTAACCCATTTGATTTGGGTTGAATTGCTACACTTACGAGTGGCAACGACCATAAGTAAAGCGGGAAATCCAAATGCCAAAGGATAACATTCCATTTCGCCCAAACATGCAACATCAGCTGCAAATTTCAACATTTTAATGCGATTAAACTCCAACATACCGTAAATGCTCTCATTGAGCACGAGATGCTCATTGATAAATTGACTAAAACAAATTTATAAATTCAACAAAATGACTAAAATAAATGTCTAAATTGAACAAAACGACTAAAATAAATGTCTAAATTGAACAAAACGACTAAAACAAATGTCTAAATTGAACAAAACGACTAAAACAAATGTCTAAATTGAACAAAATGACTAAAAT
>JAQFXT010000959.1:0-22766 GCA_034683725.1 Strigamia crassipes | reverse complement strand
CAATTTACAAAATAACATTGAATTCAGTGCAAGAATGATGAAACAGGAAGTGAGGAGCAGCTTGTTACGTCACTTTCTCTCAATGATTCCTCTAACTCATTTAGCATGGGCGCCATTATGAGTGCATAGTCCATCTAATATATGTCTATGGCCATAGCTAAATTATCAAATAGCTACAGTAGGTACCAGTCTAGGAGTCCCACGCCTTTTAGGGGTCCCACGCCTTTTAGGGGTCCCCGCGCACGAGAACTCCAAAAACGAAGCTGTCTGTGAGTTAGGAGATAATTTGCTAGGGGCCCCAAAATTTCAGAAGATGGAGTTGTTTGCTGGACCTCAAATTTCATGTAATTAGTTCATCTTAAAAATTGGAGTCACACCTTAAAATAATGGTTGAAGAGAAAGCTTACTTGTTTGTGGTTTGGTTTGGTGGCCCTGATGGCATAGTGGTAATATATCTGTCAGACATACAGAATACCCATCAGCAATTTATGAGTGTCAATTCTATATGTTGTTGAACAATAATTTATAACTAATTTATAACTTAATTTAATCAACTTTGTCCTATGGCAAAGTATTAGTGGTATGTTTACAAGCTATAGTGTTCGCGCTATAAGGCAAACATTTTAAATTTATTTAGAAAATTTATATTATATTTAAGACAGTTAATCTTCAAAATGTCCACATATTAAATTATTAAGTTAAACTTGCAACTAGATACAGCAGAACCAAACCATGCTCTAAACATGCCTTTGGACTTCTAATCTTATTTACTAATGAAACAGCATTAAGCTGCACTGTATAATCAAATGTTAAGCAGTTAAAAGTAAATGGACTCCACATATTTGTCCACTATTTTCATTTATTTTTTCACCAAAAATAAATGAACTTTACACCACTTTTTTGTACACTATTTTATTGAGTAGACGCACTAATAATAATGATTTTACACTAGATTTAATTAGTTTTAAGACATTAGGTTTTCTCTCAATTGACCAGCTATAAACCATTTCTTTTAAAATTACTAAAAAATGCTGTAGAGGATGCTTGTTTCTAAAGATATAATGGGACTTAACAGTATTATTCGTCGATCCCAACCCATTATTTGTACATGTAGAGCCAAAACAGTGTCCAACATGCCATCCTACAATAACGATTTAAATATTCAAATTCTGAATGATACTCTTCTGAAGAAAGCACCTTAAGTTGGGAAGTCATAATGTTAAGTAATGCTTTAATTCCTCGGTACATTTATGTTATATACATAAGGGAAAATAGTGTAGAGAATATAAAATTTAGTGTAAAAACCAGTGAGTGTAATAATCAGGGATTTCTAGTGTAAAAATAAGAGAAAATACTGGATAAATAATATAATCCTTTAATAAATGGATAGGTTGTATCTTTTTATTTGTTTCACCAAGGCAATATTTCTGCTCGATTTAATATTGCTGATATTTCGCTACATCATTTTGGAAAAACATCATCAATTCAATATAGCACGGAACAGCTTCAGGAGATCATAAACTACAATCAAAAGTGGTCGTCCCTTAATGAACCGAGGCAATTTTTAATCGTTCCCAAATTAAGTCATTTGTGATCGATGTTTCACTCGAGCACAATAAGTTATCACTGGAGATGTGATGGGTTCAAATCGCTTCGACCTCTTCCAAAACACTCAAGTCAAGAGAAACGTCAACAGAAAATAAAATTTAAAAAAAAAAATAAAAAATGAGAAAAAAGTAAAAAGAAAAAACAGAATTAATTAATTACTTCATTCTATTTTCACATGTAACGATTTGCTCCATTCTCACCCGAGGGTGCTTCCACCCTTTGACACTCAGCCTCATACGTTAAATCCATGCACGACCGCATCGTGACACACAGTCAGTTGCTCACTTCATTAAACAATATGACACGCCCCAAATGAAAACACTCAAAGGGCTAAACTTGTCCTTTGACGCTCAATGGCTGGTCTTGATCCCATTTATTGTTAATTCTAAAAGCCTAAGTATATAAAGTTGGTTTCGACTAAACAAACTTCCTGCATGGTTTGCTAATCCAAATAGCAGAGTTGCACTGCAAAGTAATTCTAATTTAAACCAGTCTAAATACATTAGAATAACAAAGTTTTTTAACTGCAATAAATTTAGAAACAATAACAAAACGTGTTTAGAAATTTTGTGATAAAAATATAGCGAATCAGCAAGTAGCTAAATGTAAATTGCTTTATTGGCAATTGTCTGAACAAATTGAAATTGCCTTTTATGTTTCCTCAGGTAAAAAAAACTATTTCTATATTTAGTCAAAAGATTTAGTTAATTATTTGTTAAAAGATGGCGATGGGATCGATTTGTCTCAGCTCATTAACACCTAATTAAAAGAGTCACTACTTTCTCCCTTTCTTTGCTAATGGTAATACTATCCTCAATTTCGAGTCGGAGAATAAAACTCTTTCAGTATCTAAAATATTAAGTAAACAAAGCAAATTTGTAATGGTTTACAATTAATTTTAATTAGGTTTTGTTTTACAATCCATGACTGCCCTGTATGAAAAAGCTTGAAATGTGTAGTTGATGACTGTAATAAGTTGTAATCATTTGTTTACAAAAGGAAAGTATTTTGGAATTTCAGCTTTAGGTTTGTATTGAGTTTCCCTCATTTTCCTCCGATTTTACCCCCCAAAACAAACACCTTCTTCACTTCCCGTACGTTTCACTTTCTTAATTTATTTTGTACACCATCTTTTCTTACCAAAAAGAAACCGATGTTACTGTATTACGTGTTTTAAATTAATTTTGTTTGGGGTTTTGAACAAAATTTCCAAAATTCCAATATCGTTTTGCAATCGAATTCTTGAGTCAGGGACAACAAAGTGAACCGACGAGTGGAGTGAGTGAAATTATTTAATAAAATACATACATAAACTTTTCTAATTGCAAAAAAATAGATCTTCAGATAAAAAAAATTATTTAAGGCCTAAAATAATTTTTTCCAGCAAAAAGTGCTTAGGTATTTTATCCTGAAAAAAAAAAATTGATTTTATGTTTTAAAAAACTCTATGTTTTGTGTTACATCTGTGTACTACTAGCATCACACATCTCGGGCAAGTTTTCCAGTCAGTTACAACTGGCAGCAGTCAACCAAGCTATACTTACAGTTAGTAGCAACTGGCAGCAATATTTAAAACTGTTTAGCCGTATAATGAAGATTCACTCCCTCTGTATGGTCTTATGCACATACTCTTTTTTGTGACTGGTTTGTCCTTCCACAAATTTAGTCACCCTAGTTTTGTATCCCCACGTTAGATACTGTTAGCAATAATTAGTGTTGTTTGTATTAAGTATTTTTATTGTTATGAGTTGCCACGGATTCAATATCTCGATGTTATGGGTCCGCATGCGAGCTTGACCGCCAGATGGTGAACGTTGTAGTGAGGGGTCAGCAAACCAAGTGACGTCACTTCCGCCCACGCGTTTTTGGTGACCGATGGTCACTAGTTTAGAGTAGAGGAATAAATCCGAATATTTTAGCCAAAATAAGTGCCATCTGATTCCAACAGATACAACTTAATAATTTAAAAGAACCGTGACATCGCCTTTCATCATAATTTAATAATAATTTTTAATTTAGTCATAAAAGTCCGTAAAGTGACTTACTTATGATTAAATAGTTTTAGAATCATCAAAAATTTCTGTCTTATATGATCAAATAAGCAAAAATGATTACCGTATTTCATCTATTAAAAGCCGCCCTCGAATAGTAGCCGCAGCTAAAAATCAAGGCCACCAATAAACGAAAATGAACTTGGAAGAAACATTCCACGTTCATTTCACAACTGTAACGTTTGTTCTATGTATGTTTTGAATCTCAAAACGAGCATAGAATGAATGAAAAGACTGAAAAACAGCCACTGCTTCGTATTCGTATAGTAGCCGGGGCCAAGAGAGGCAATTTGTAATAAAAACCACGACTTTTAATCGAAGAAAAACGGTATATTGTGATGTTCATATGATTAAACGGTCTCAAAATGATCGCACAATAATCTGAAAATGATCAACTTTTTTAGTATGGCAAGCCAATTCCAATCGGCTGTTACTATGCTTACTCACATATGGTTACACAATAATCCCAAACCAATCTTGCTTATAATTAATCTAAACAAAAGCCCGTGAAGTATACACACCATCTAGCCAAATCCAAAAACTTCATTTCTCTTGGCCAATTCGCTTTAAAATTATTATTGTTCCAAAGTTTATTGTAGCTAATTAAATTCTCAAGTGTTGCTGCGCAGCCCACCCTTAACATCTCCAGCAAAACCCACGAAACATCAAATTCAACCGATCATCCAATTAAAACACAAGTAAAAAAAAAAATTGTAAAATGTCATCTAACTTCAGTTCGCGAACCGGCAACAGTTTGTTGAAAACGGTTCACAATTGTGCATGCTTTTCTTTTAATCGGGCTAAAAAAAAAAAGAAAAAAGAAAATCTTTGCATGTCGTGTTTTGGCTGTGACTGGCAAGTTGCCTTCACAGGCAACGACGTTCCATTTGTATCGATTCCGACGAGAGAGTTGCCGTAGGCTCGACAAACCGAGCGCAAACTCAGAAACAAAAGGAGCGTCGTCTGTCGGTCCAAAACCACATCGGTTCGAGAGAAAAGGCAAGACAGACGCTAAGGTAACGACGCAGAACTTTTTTCCTCGTGGATGAGTTTTCAATTCGAGCGGATCTTCCGAAGCGGCTGCAAAACACGAACTCACTACGAAAGCGAATTTTGTTGTCGAAAGAAAACAGAAGCGAGCAGAACGCTCCGCTTGAAAACTATTAAAACTAAACCGAACACAAAGTAGCTATACTCGTTTCCTATGCCAGACAATTACTCGTTAACGAGCGACACATTTCACAAATCCCCAGAGCATTTACTCGACTTGACCTCCAACATGACCGTTTGTAATACCGCGCGATAAAAGCCGGCGCGTTTCTAAAACAAAAAAAAACAAAATGCCCTTCGACTCCAATCCCAACCCATCTGTCATTCGTCTGTCTCGAAATGAACGTTTCTTTATCTTATTTTTCCACTTTGGTCCTGTGGTTGAGCGTCGCAAAAAATCTGCGTAGGAAGAGCGTGTGTGAGTAGGGTAAGTGCGCCATATGGCGACAGTTTTAATACATGTCGCGAGTCCTTATTCCTCAGGAATAAGCCAACTAATGGAACAGGCACTGCGCAAAATGGCGCGCATTTATTCGCTACGAGCTAGTCTAAGACTATTCGGTTAACATTGTGCAACCTTTAAAAGAAAATGTAATTTTCACTCGGAGTAGCGACCCTCGATGAAAAACCAGACCAGGTGCGCACTAATGCTTCTTCACTGATTTTTTTTTTTTTTTGTTTCATGCCAGAAATGCAAAATTGGACACGAAAAAAAAAATATATAATTGAATTACATGTAAATTAAAATTTGTTAAGCGAATAATTTTCTGAAGTTAATGTCTCATTAAGAACTGATAATTTAAAATTATTACATACTCTAAGATCATTATAAAATAAAATAAAAAATCTTCAGACAAATATTCGCTATGTATTTGCTATTTGGTCAATGTATACTACCAATGCTTCAGTCTCATGATGAACCATATATCTTGAGTTCGTGGCTCGTCCAATTAGTGTTTAACCTTCAACGCATGGTTCAGTTACACCTCTAGGTGGTTAGCTGTCTATCCCCAAAGTCAATTTGTTGTGTCATATTTAAAAGAATAAGCCGACAAACCGAGGGTTCGACGTAGATAAAAAATACGTCCAAGATTCCTCAGAATTCATGAATTCATGAGACTCCAGATTCTTACGTTTCTTAAGATTTCCACAGTTTCCGATCCCTGGAAAGCAAAATGGGTCGTAAATGCACTCATTGAATGCGGGATGCCATAGCGATATCCTTTACAACAAAAGTCTAAATTGATCAAAATGACTAAATTCAATATCTAAATTGACCAAAACGACTAAATTCAATATCTAAATTGACCAAAACGACTAAATTCAATATCTAAATTGACCAAAACGACTAAATCCAATATCTAAATTGACTAAAACACATAAATTCAATATCTAAATTGACCAAAACGACTAAATTCAGTATCTAAATTGACCAAAACAACTAATTTCAATACCTAAATGTCTAAAAATAAGTGTCTAAATTAATCAAGAACACTAAAATAAATATTTAAATTGACCAAATCGACAGAATTCAAAATCTAAATTGCCAGGAAAATTTAGATTCAGTCAATAAAGCGCGGGTGTTCTATCAAAACATTTACGATAATGGATTAATTACATTCTGTGAGATTCAAGATGATTTCCAAGTAGAATCTTACGTGGTGTACGAGATTCCACCCCTATGTCGTACCCTTCCCAAGAAACGATTTTTTTAAAAACTCAATTAGAGTTAGGCTTCCACGTCATGCTTTAAGGGGTATGTAGTGAATGCAAGTTTGTGGCATGGTTTCAACTGATAACTTAATCTCCTTCAGACTTCTTCTACCGACATGAATTTCATTTTTAACTGCAGCAAATTCGCGGCGATTATGCACATTTGGTTCCCACTTTAGAAACAAATTCACAAGTAGTGACCAACAGAATAGCGTAATGTCATTGCAAACAGGTGGCGTAATGGCTGCGTTTTCGCCGATTTAAAAGTAATATTAAGAAGAAAACCCAAGAAAAATTTTCGACAGCAATTATTCCTAAGCAGTTTTCCCCCACTTTAAAATAAATTCATTTTTCACTTGCCTGGGTAAATTGCCACACACATTCTCCTCCACAAACGTTATTTTAAACTGCTGCTCTTAAACAATAAATGTAACTTGAAGGCAAATTCTCTTTCTGGCAGTTCCTATAATGATAATAAAAAAAAATAGAAATAGTTTTTATAAGTTCTTCAAACTCAAAGTATTGAAAATTTTATCAGCAAAATTTCTTCCAAAACATAGATAAGAATTTTTATTATGTAAACAATGGCTTGCTGAGAAAAAATATACTCCACTTTGCTAACCATTTTTTGAGTTTCTTGCATGATATACATAAACTAAACATAAATAACAAGTATAGCGGTAGAATACAAGTCAAACGTAGGCAAATAAATGTAAACTACCATCTTTCCCCGTACGACGATATTGTGTTGTTTTCGAGTTTGTTCAAAAACTCGATTTTTCTAAAGTTTCAGAATTTTTTTTCGAATATAACACAACTTCCAACACGACTGTAATTTCGAATACAACACCAAAATGACTGAAAATTTTCTAGATTGATCGCGTTTGTACAAAATACAAAATGGGTCAGTCTTCATCACTTAAGGACAAAGTAATGCTGTTGATGCTGATTTTAAATGAAATAATTAACAGTTTGTGGAAAAATTGTCATTTTTAAAGAAAAAAAATTGATTTATTTTTGTGCAAAAATTGTTTGATTTAGATCAAAAACGATCAGAAATTGTTCATTTTAGATCAAAATCTAAAGAAAAAAAATTATTTTTCGACAATTTTCAACATTTTCAACAGTTTTTGTAATTTTTCAGACGTTAAATAAAAAGTATGTAATACAACATTATGGTGTTGTATTTGAATACAACACAATCCTTGTGCTGTATTCGAACACTAAGCAATACGTTATATTCGGAGAAAGACGATCTCCTATAATTTATTAATGACATTTTATTGATCTACAATCTGGATAATGTTAGTTTCAGTAAAAAACTTTTAAAAAAAAGTACAGCGGTGAGATACAAGTCAAACATTGGCGAATAAATATAAATATATAGCATAGAATATATACTAGCTTTGAAAAATCAAACCACAGATCGATAAGTATGACAGCTCATGTTTGCTTTTAATCAACAGAAGATTGGAGTTTAAAAAAAAAATCAAGTTTGGTCGTCAATGGCCTCGCTTGAGGACATCGAAAATCAATTCGGAACATGAATGAGAAAGAGAAGGAGGAAGTTGAAAATGATCATTTCCACATGAATCGTTATGAATGAAACGCTGGTGAGTTATCCACAGCTGACTAAAACTGACAGATGCATTTTCTTGCGTCACGCTTCGTTAGCGTCGCTAAACTTTTCGCTAGCCGTGATTTAACACGAAATCCGGGAGAAAACGATATCCGTATCGACAAGTCCACAAAATGTATCTTGGCCATTTCAAACGCGACCCTATCTTCCGCCATGGCGTATATTGAATCGTGCGCATCGATTTTGCAACGGTAAGCAAAACACTTTTGGATGGCACTGACATCGGGGTTACATACCGAACTTTTATCTGGCGGTCATTCTACTGAGTCAAACCCAAACGACCACGATAAAAGATGTGCAACGTCAACTGCAGACTATTTTACAAACCTCTTTGACCGGACGAAACCGTGCATAAAAACTTTCATAAATCGCACTTTCTCGCACATGGACAATGTGCTTATTATGCGTTTCTCCCGTTGCTGCAATTTTCAACATGGCCACCAATAAAACGTCTTTCAAAATGTTTAAATAGTGTTCGCGTGTCAAATATTTCAATTCTATCGTAGAAAATGGCAAATTGTTCTCTTCTAAGGGATGGAAAACTCAAAAATTGTATACATAATAAAAAAATCAACTGCAGAAGCACGTATCTTCCAGCTTCCTGTCTTCGTGTATGATATTACTGGATTAAAGGCGATGGTAAAAGATTTTATACTTTTTTCATGGAACACAGTGAAGCTCTTGTAATGTAACCTTAAATATTGAGCGTGTTAACCCGAAAGAGATCAAAAGAGAAATTGGCTTCACTGCACCGTGTTTATGCCACCAATTGTTCATTATTTCTAAAGATTTCGAGATCATTGTTGCCAGTTTCAAGACGTGTATCAAAATGGTGGAACGGTGTTGATTTTCCAACGAAATCAGCAATAAATTGTACTATATTTAAACCGCAAAGTGCTTTAAGTCTGCACCTTTTGACTGGCTACATTTTTTTCTTGCGTAGTCACTTCTAAAAGCTTTTGCCGAATATCTTCTAATCGCGCACCCGTGTGCTATTTACAAAAATTTCTTTACCCCACCCGCGCAGAATTGAAGACCCGTGGATACTTAGAAGATTTACAGTCGCTAAAAGATACTTGGATGCCACTCAAGTTGGAAATCCGTACATTAGAGTCTGTAATCCGACGTGTTTCAAACCAGCAGGTGTCGGATTACTGCAGATTGTCGGATTACTAGATTTTGAATAAATAATAGAACTGCAAAAACAAACCACTCTGTTTATTAATACACCAACGTAGCAGAACTAATCACACAATACAGCGTACAAGTAGAAACAACCAGCAACTGACTGTACTGTGTACATCATTCTCTTTCTGCCACACACACAAACACAGAGAAATTGTAACACAAAATTATCGGTAGTGTTGCATTACTAGGCATGCTGGACTTGTGAAGTGTTTGATTACAGAGACTATTGTATTTAGAAATTTACCTCAAAACAGAATTGAACTAAGTAAATATCTATATGAAAGATTCCAATGATTGGATTGAATTCATCTATTGATTTCCTCTTGAGAAATTTGCAAATAGCTTTCAGTTCAATTTCCTGCCAATCTGCCATGTAAAATGTGACATCTGAAAAACTTCCTGTCTTTATCCTGATGGACAACTCTAATAATTGCCATTAAGACAAACAAAACATTTACAAACCTGTGATAAATATCAAACTAAAATCATGATTTCCAATTGAAATAATTATTAGAAACATTTTCATTTGTTCTTTAAGATACTTGCAACTTTCATAGTTATACTTCAAAACAGCTGAGATGGAATTAAATTAAATTAAATCCGTGCGCCTAATATTAACTTTAAGAGGTTACCCGACAACTAAATGTGTTTTGACTTGAAATTTGAATTCTAAAACAACTGACTTCAGATATGGGCATTACACTAATAGTTTTTACTATTTTTACAACTCAGATAGCTAAATTAGAACTTTAGAAGTTCTCTTCTAAAAATTAAATAAATAAATCATAAGTACGGTAAGTATACAAAAATCCGTTTAAATTTTTCCACTAAGGAAATGGAAATCTCAAAAAAAGACATCATGTTGTAGCATTGCTTCCTTTGACAGGTGCAGTGTGCAGTTAATGACTGGGTGTAATAATTTATAAAAATATTTTTGCGACGCCCCTGTAGGCCAGTTTGATGCAGAGGTTTGGGAACCACTGTCTTACAGTGTTAGTACAACTTAAACCGTGTAATTAGATTAGGGAGCTGGCGAAATCGCCATCCATTTTTTTTTAAAAAAAAAGCTAATAGGGAGGCACATTAATTTTTTAGAGTCCTGCCACCTAATTTCTGGCTGAAAAAATGCATATTGGCAGAACCTACCTGATTTCGGCAGCCGAGGTAACTAATCCACCAACAGGTCAAAAAACACTACAACGTTGTCTAGTATTAAAAAAACGATTGAGGTTAGGTTCGCAGGAGATAAAAAAAAAAAAAACCCAAAAAACACCTAACCTAACCTAATTCTAAACCTAAACCTAACCGAGCAAAAAGCAACAACGTGATGATGATTTTAACCTGTTGGTGAATTGGTTACTCCGGCTGCCGAAATCGGGTAGGTTTTGCCAATATGCGACCCGGATTCTAAGAAGTCACGAGTCGGAAATCGAACCCAGATTCGGTCAAGTTAAATAAGTCTTTAAAAACAAGTTGAATCATCCACTTGAAAATTCTTTAGAAAATTCTTATAAAGAATCTCATTTCAATCTCAATGTCGTCTCGTTTGTTTTAAAACACTAACAGCAAAAAAGCAATTTTTATTATTTTAATGAGCACATTAATATTCTATATTCTTGACAAGTAGTAACTTGAATGATGCCAAAATTATATTTTTTTCCTACCACATCATAAACCCTTTATCCGCTGTTTCATCACAATCGCAATTCAATTTTCTCCATACAATGAAACGACGTAGAAGCAAAAACTAAAACAAATGAAAACTTTAAGAAGAACATGCAATATGTTTCAAAATTCAACACACACAAAAAAAAAATTAAAATTTTTTTCTGTCACGTTATTTTTATCACTTGTGAAAAAAAAAAAATTAAATTTATATATATTTTTCTTTTTCATCTCACAGCGCAAAAAAACCTATTTTATTTATGGTGCTGATCTAAAACGTGCATCGTCATAGAACCATGGCAACAGGATGTTGGAGAACCATCTCGCTCGTGATGTCGCTCGTTTGTTGCGTTGGTAACGCGTGTCGAATCTCCGAGTTCTTTTGCGACAACGGTCAATGCACAGGCCTTGATCGTTTCTGCGACGGGCGGAACGACTGTGGAGACAAGAGCGACGAACCTCGCCAATGTACTCGTAAGTTGCTCATTTAATATTCTATATTTTAACCAACTTGTGCTCAAATAACGCACAATTCCAAAAAAAAAAATAAAAATAAAAACATCGGAAAATCCAACGTCCCCAGCCGAAACCAACCAAAAAATTTATTTATTCAAAAATTGTGTGCAGATATGGCTGGAATATTTTACCAATAGGTGATGTGCAACCGGCAGCCATTACAACATGCTTTAAATAAATTGAAATTATAAGTTATCAAATACAAAGTAAAAAATTCTGAATTTTTATTCTTATTTTGTTTTTAAATGTCAGTTTAAAATAAAAATTTTAAATTATTTTTATGTCGGTACGTAGAAAATAAAATTGAATGGAAAAGCAGTGAATTGAAGAAAAGAAAAAAACTAGTAAATGAAACGGTCGAATCAATAAATTATATTAAATGAGAACTTTACAGACTTTCTCCATCTCCCCATCGTTACGGACATCATCTTTTTCTTCTCGTGTTTGCATTGGGGAATTATTAATTCAATCCTGCTCATCTCATCTGCATTCAAATTCCATGAATATTTATGCGGTGTGACGCTCGGTGTGTAACAAAAGAATGAAGCATATTTAAATAATAATGTTCCTTGTTTGCAATCGATGCCGACTCACGGTGATTAACCGAGTTATCGACTTCCTTCGACATTTTGATCGACAATTTCAAACTGGCGCGAGAACAAAGCGCCGATCGACATCAAGAGAAAAGCTTAATTAAAGCGAGAATCGCAATCAGGCTGCCTGGTCCGGGCAAATAGTCCCGAGAGACACCAACACAAGGACGAAGCAGCGGAACGGCACCTCATGCACAAAACACACCATATGAAGAAATTAAATTAACAAAAAGTAGCATACATTATAACAACTGCAAAATCTTTAAGAAAACGACGAATAATAATTTTGCTGAATTAGTTTGAGCCAAAAAAAAAATATACCGTAAATCCTCTGATTGTACGCGACCCCATTAGCTCTCACGTCTCTATTTTAGTACAGTGCACAGATCTCTATTTATCGGTTTAATTGATAATATTCGCACATTTTTTGAGTATTTTACTGCACTTAAGTATAAAGAGAAAATACGCATAACACTAGAGAATTTACGGTAATCTTTCATCCGTAAAATAATTATCTTTCGGTGATGAATCTCAATCTTTCTTCTTTGTTTTCAACGATTAATCAATTTTATCTTTCATACTCCATTGATTTATTTTTTGGAAATCAGCCCATCACTTTTTTCTTTCCTGCAATGCACTTTGATTGCAATCAACAGAGGTGAAATGGCACTAAACGATGCATTGTCTCGATTTCCTGCCAAGTGTGACTAGCAACAATGTCTTTTTTCATTTATTGTGTAAAGTGCAAACGCAGCTTTAGAGATTTCCAAACATCGTTCTACGACACCCTTAGTGAAAGACACCAGCTGACACACAGCAACAAACTAATTCCATCTCATAATTGCCATTTGTGGTGCAATTTCTTTAGCATTGATTTATTGCTAATTACTCTTTTTTTTTTCTCTCCAGGTTGCAATCGCACATACTATGGTGATCGCCACAAGACCTACACAATCGACATTGCCAAACCGCGTCAAGACAAGCTCCCCTATCACTGCGCACTCACTTTTATCGCAGGAGGCGGCGAATTGGGCGATATCGTCGAACTATCGTTCGAGAAATTCAACATGGGTCGACTCGGATCCCATTTTAAAGACGGCTGCACCGCAGCTTACGTGCAGATCATTGAAAACAACCGTTCTCTCAACTGTGCCGGCGCATGGTGTGGACAAGGGATCCGCTGGAATGTTTACTACAGCGAAAGTAGCAACGTGACCGTGGTTTTGGTGGCCACAAACTTGACCGATGACGCCAACAGTCCACCGTTCGAATTCAAAGTAAACTATCGATTCCTTTCTCGGCTGGACGCTGTCACCAGGTACGGACTGGCGAACAGCATGCATCATAGAGGAGAACTCATCCCGGGAACGGTGTGTGACCGCAGTTACCACGACTGCGACTCGCAAATTTGTCGCGTCCAAAGCCCCAATTTCCCCGGCATTTACCCTCGAAATGTGACCTGCTACTACCACATCACGCAAATAACTGTGCCCGAGAACAAATACGCCATGATAGCAGTTTCGCAGCGAAACGAAGAGAAACTCAAAGTGAAAACGTCGCAAGCCCCGCACGAGAAGTACGGGGGCCCGTTTGGGTTCCAGAGATCCGGTTTGTGGTACGGCGAAGAGTGCCAGCACGACTACGTCAAAGTTTACGACGGTGCCACGACCAACGACCCTTTATGGCTCAAGTTCTGTCGTTCGGGACCACTTCCGGAAATAATCTCGAGCGGTTCGGAAATGCTGCTCGAATTCCACTCGATTCCGTACGACCACCCCGAGTTGCATAGTTTTGAATTAAACGTGGACGTTCGCTTCATCCCCGAAGACTCGTTGGGCACTCGAATGGTTGATCACAAATGTGATTGGGTGATCAACAGCGAGCAAGCGCGTCACGGGGCTTTGTTCAGCTTGCAGCATTCCGCTCCGCCAGGTACCAAGTGTTCTTACCATTTAAGGGGAAACGAGCACGACATAATCTGGCTATATTTTGTCTACTTCTATGCGGAAACTCGCAGAGACAATAACGACGACCACCACGTCATTCGAATCGAATTATTCAACGGGCTCGCCAACAATAGCACTGACAATGGCAGCTCAAACACGTTTTTAGACACGGCACTCGGTGAAAAGGTTCCTCGAATTTGCGCTCATGCGAGAAATTACCCAGACTACATTCCAGTCCGTCCATGCAAGTTACCGGAAGAGAGCTACTTGTCGACTCAGCCGGAAATGTTTCTTCGATACAGGATAATGGAGGGCGCGCGCTTGGACTTTGTGCGATTCGTCGCTCGCTACGAATTCGTAGACACTTTCCAACACGGAAATCCCGTCGTGGGCAGCGACTGCGACCGCATTTTCAGCGGCGAGCATTTGCGCAACGGCCGCTTCGCTTCGCCGCGAAATGTTTTTCTTTTCGGCCGAGGTGGCCACCCGAATTTGACATGCACGTACACCTTCGTGGCCCGACCATCCGAGCGCGTGCGCATCACGCTGCGCAAAATGAAAACAGGCCGCGGTCAATGCACCAACGAATACAACTTAGACACGAGGCGCTACACGTGTCACCACGAGACCGACCAATCCCTCACGGAAATGCACTTGACCCAGTACATGTGGGGCGAGATCGCCATCCCACTCGCGTGTATTTGCGAAGTCCACGCGCCCATAGACATCGAGACGGTGAGCTCCAAGCTAAAAATCACTTTTTCTCTCTCAAACATGAACTCCAAAGAGGATTTCAACGACTACTTCTTCGAGGCCGATTACGAATTCGTGCCCTATTCGGACTGCAACACCGGTCACTACATGGCCGGCATGAGTGGCGAAATCCAAATCCAATCAACGGAGCAACGACGGGGCCTGACGTACGCCCCGAAATGCCCGTGGTTCATCGACGCGACCAACGACAAGTACATTTACTTGCGCATCCACGGCATAACCGAGTTGGAGGAATGCCGCACGACAAACCGCATCGCGGTGTTCAGCCCCGGCGAAATGGACCCGATGGCCGTCGTGTGTCCGGGCGACCCCGACACGTCGGGCTCGGTCGAAGTGTTCTCCAAAGCGTGGAACAAATCCGTCAAATCCATGAGCAAACTTCATCACCATTCCACATCGGCCACCAACAACAACCTCATCGTCGAATTCATCGCCAACGAGCCGGGCTCGTACGCGGCCAAATGGCTCAAACTAGCGAAGCAAACAGGAGTCAAAGTGGTAGGTAAAGCTGCTTATCAAGACGAATGTGCCCATGTTTGTCCAGAGCTCAATGCGTGCATCAGTTCCAGACTGTGGTGCGACGGCAAAACGCACTGTCCTTCGGGCATCGACGAGGCCGAAGAGAACTGCCAACGCCATCAATTCCCGTGGCTCTACGTGGGCGTTGGTGGAGGGTTCGGTGCCTTCATCATAGTCATTGTGATCGTTGCCTTAGCCCGGCGCAAGAGGGAGACAACAGCTCAAAAGGGCCATCCGGTGCCCACCGATGATCTATCCATAGACGGCAAAGAAAGCGAGTGCTGACATGAGGACTCGGCTCACAGCTATGTGAGCACTATACAAATGACTGAGAGGATTTATTATAATTTGCCTCACACTTGAAGCGAGGCAATAAACTGCAACACAGGTGCAATTTTAGTGAGTTATATAGAGATGGATTACTCCTGTGGTCGGAATATGAGCAAACTAGAAGAGAAACATATTGATTAAGTGCACAGGGAGTGAAGAGGAGGGCTTTTTCATCAGAGAATCCCCATCTTCTTCTTTACTTTTCTTTCTTTAAGAATAAAGGGTCTCTTTGTGGGTACAATGAGTTACGATCCATTCCTCAGTCGACCAGGTCTCTCTCTCTCTTTCTCTCTCTCTCTCTCTCTGTGTGTGTGTGTGTGTGTGGTGTGGTGGAAGGAGCAAGTTTATTGATTCGAATAGCTCCAGACTTTCTTTCCTATCTTCCCTTTAGAGTAACGACTTGGCATCCAAATCGAGCCACCTGTGTGTCTAGGAGATTCTCACGCCCTCTGTAGGGAAAAGTAGACGATAAAATTAAAGAAAGACTGCTCTCAGTACGACCGTTCTAATGGAACAACAACGCGTTTCCAACGTCGCCAAATAGAACCATTCAAAACCGACGCCGACTGCTGCAATTACATCTTCTCCTCGAGCCCGGTTGCAAAATATTCACACGAGTCACGCCCTCTTTCTGCTTATACGAACGACACAGGTGCAACCAAACAAAAAAAACTTCTAATCTTATGTATCAAGTGTGAACTAAAACTTTAAATAGGCAACACTTGCATTTGTATGAAATTTCCTTTTCTATTTTATTTTATTTTTTTTGTTTTTTGTTTTTGTTTTTTGTTCTAGAAACGTGAACAAAAGTGTCGTGTATTGTTGACTAAGCGAGATTTTTCGGAATAATTCGATACCCTGCTACTCAAACTTCTGATTAAGTCGCCTTGTTACTTCGCATTAAGATACGAAACAAATAAGTCCGCAAAGATGTTTGTTCGAGCGCCTTTTGTTTTTGCTTCAACAATTCTGAAACAAACAAAACAAAACGAAAATGTCAAGGGAGCGCTCGAGTCTGCAAAATTCAATTGGTGTAAATAAAAGTACATTTACAATTGTAATCATTTTTTTAAATTAATAAAATGCAACATTGGAATAAAATTAATTTAATTTTTTTAATTACTAATTGTATTTTCTTTAAATTTGTATTGTTTCTTAAAAAAAATCTAAACCATTATTTTTTTTGGATTCGATTGCGTTTGTTTTTTTAATTTATTTTACAAACATCTGGAACATTTCACGGTTTTTTGTAACCCAATACATCGTTTTAGGTACTGCTCACTCTTGAAACCTTGACTAAACACAGTCAACAGAAGCAACTCTTTGCTGAAACCGGATATTCTGTAAAACAAATGTTTTGAAATGTTTGTGCTTTTATTTCAAGCACTTTGGATTATTTGAATTCGAATTGCAAATACGAGCAATTTAGCAAGATAACCGATAAAATATTACGCTTGAAACAAACTAAGGAATGTGACATGTGTTTAATTAATCCACTCTATTCCAGTTGATTGTTAGTAATTGTTTCTGTCACTTCCAGAAATTCACCAACAACTTATCAAATCCAAAGTAAGTATCGAAATGCATTTATATAATAAAACTAATGGAATTAAGGCACACGAACTTTTCTCTATTTACTATTTTTTCTATTTTCTTATTTGTCAATTTTCCACAGCAGGGATTTGCATTTTGTAGTAGCTGCAGCCGAAAAGTGATTTAGTTTATTGTCATTAAACCAATTTTCAGTCTTAAAACATATTTTAGACAGCCATTAAGCAACAAGTCGTTTATACGCTAGACACATTCATGTTATTTAAATGTTGTGCACATGCCCCAATGCGACTGAAAAACGATTGCTGTGACTAAATTTACTTCAACTCTGAAACTCGCAAAACTGATGCGGGAAACGAATACAATTAAAATAACTGGATAAGATTAGTGCTATGTTTACACATGAATAGCTAAATATAAGTTGTAGTAGATTGAATGAGCTGCATCGTTGAGTTAGGTTGAAACTTGAGTTTTTATTTCTGCTTGTAAATAGAGGGCACTGTGACGCAATTAGGAATGGCACCACCAAGGTACATGTTTATGCTTACTTAGGGTGATAAACTAGAAGTCTGGTGACCATCATATGTCACTAATTAGAAGCTGGGTGGTCTTACTGCAATATACTGCAGTTAGGTTCGCACGCTTGCCCACCTTGCTATGAGGGAAAAACCATGGAAAACTACTACTTCGCAGTAGATGGAGTCGCAGTAAATTGAGTCGTGGAACTCGTTTACCCTGGCAGATGACACAGCCCTGCATCAGCCGTCCGTCACTTTTTTTTTTTAGTTAGATCGAAACAAGCAGTTTAAATGTGTTTTTCAAAATGCTGTTTAGTTTAAATCAGTGCTACTCAAAGTGGGGTCCACAGACCAGTGCTGGTCCAGGAGCCTGTAGCTGCCGGTCCGCAGATAAGTTTGGTAATTTGGCGTCGGGTTGTTTTAGAAATAAATTGCATTTTCGTAATTTCTAAAATGTTTAACTGATAATCAGTTTTGAAAAGCCCCAATGGTAATGAGGGAGTTGCTATAAAAACTCCCTCTTACTAACAGGTTTTGCCATAGTAATTATAAACCAGTTAAAAATTTTTGAAATATTGTCACATTTGGAGTTTTTTGGAGTACAAGCATCAGTGTATTAAAGTTGAAGCTCCTATGTTTACACTTTTATTATTTATGGATTTAATACTGTAAGTACCTATTCTTTCCCACGGCAATAGTGCATTACTTATCGATTTGCCAATAAGTGTAAATATAATAGTATTGGGTCACTATAAAATGAGTGGTACACCCCAATCTTTCCCATTAAAATTTGAGTTCCTTTTACTTAAATGTTACCTTTAGTTGTAGTTCCATAAAAATTTCATTGCAACTGAATATTTTACTGGTCCGCAACTCATTGGGACAAAAAAATACCGGTCCACGATATGACATAGTTTGAGAATCACTGGTCTAAATATCTTTATAAATGCACGTACTGTTGAACTGCAATTATCTTTTAAATAGCAAGAGAAAGCATAAACACGCTTTCTCTTGGCATTATAAAAATTATTGCAGTTGTTTATTTGTTGCATGCTGTGCGCATGCCCACTGCCGGCAGGGACGGATTCAGAAAACATACAAGAGCAAGGCTGGACTGGCCCGGCAGAATGTCGGATGGCCCGTGCAAGACCGGGCTACCGAGAATTTCTGTACAAAATTTCTTCCCGGTCCAGCCCTGTAAAAGGGGGTGGCCATTTTGGTTCATTTTTGTGCAAGCAAATTTATTTTTCTTAAAATGAATTATTTAGGCCACAAAATAAATGTTTTGGCTTAAAAACGAATGTTTTTGGACTCAAAATAAACTTTCGTGTCCAGAAATGAATTTTCGATTCTGAAATTTTTTTTTGTTGAATTTTTTTCATTGCTCCAGGAAGGTGGCCATGGCCCCCCTGACCATCCCCCTGAATCCGCCTATGCCACCGCCCACTGCGTCTGAATACAAGCTAAATTGCCATCCATTTTTTAAATTCAGATCAAATAACACCAAATTTATATTCAAAATTTGGAGTTTAAATAGATTGTTTTCAATAAACTTTGTGGATACAACTAGCGTCGAAACAACCCAATTAACCAGCACTAGTCCTTGCTCTTGCTTCACTTTCCTGATCTACGACCGACTTCGAACTGTCTGTCGTAGAAAAGTCGTAAAGTGGGACAAAAACTTATCCACCATCGGCTTTTTAAAAAGTCGGTTTATGACATCGACTGACGACTTATCGTCAAAATGACGTCATTTCCAGCTCTGAAAAGCAGTAAAGTGAAAAGATTTTAAATGCACCTAAAGTTTTTATGAGTTTTACATTACAAACTCTATGTATATATATACACGCTATCAGTTATGCGAGAAAAACCAGATTGCGTACTTTCATCAAAATTATTTCTGGATTTAGACGTTTCCCATACACAAAGCTTTATTATCTCAAAACAAACGAGAGCAATATAGTTTTTGAAAAATGTTGTTCACACATTTTATAGATTTTCCTGGCAAATCACTCGGCTCAAATTGAGGGGCCCCCACGTCCAAAACGTCGAACTTGACACTAAAATATCACTTTTCGCGATGAATTATTCTGCATGTAAAAATGACTGCATTTCTATTCCAGTGTTGGCAAAATGAAAAATTTGTTAGTCGGTCATTCATCTCCGTATATCGCAGCCGCCTGTCGGGTAATTGAAGTGCAATAATTCATCGTTGAAGGGGATGTTGAAGGAGTGTGGGGTTATATCACGAGGCAATCAAATCTCGCGCAAACACAAGCTCCGTTCTCATTGCCATCCACCCGGCATTGGTCTGACCAACCAGTAATAAATTGTACTCTTGTTTTAATAGCCCTACAATCACACTGGCTTGCCACGCTGACCACCACAACGACTGCAGGAGCAAATCAGGCAACAAATCAAGTGCAATTTTCAGCTACCCGGCCACCGGCGCGTAAATCTCTCCACGTTGATTGATCTTAAAAATCACTCGCCCACTGGTCACAAAACCCAGCATTAAATCGATTCGTGCTGTATATCACGACCCAGCTCACGTAAGCAAAGCAGGTTTCTTCAGCATTCCAAATCTCGCAATACATTCTACGAAACTCATCTCTTAAAGCGTCGACACCATCTTTTCCTAATTTGTCTCATACAAATTCCCAACTTGTTTATCACACAGGGCTGGATTTAAGTGTCTCGAGACCCTGAGCTACAATAAAAACATATACCGTATTTCCTTTGGTTGTGCGCGGGTGCACTATAGGCGAAATCAAATTTTCCTCCGCGCTCTAATAAAGACCCGCGCATTAATGGTGAGTAAACATTGGTATTTATGTTGTGTTTGCACTAAAACCAATTTTAAAACACCAGTAAATTGCTGCCATCTCAAAGTTATTCCAATATTCCTCTAAATTAATAATATTTATTGATTTAGTTGATAATATTCACAAATACTTTCGAGTGTTTTCCCTTTACGCTTATAAGTGTGGAAAAATACTTTAAAAAAAATGCAAATATTATCAATTAAATTAATAAATATTATTAATTTACGAGAATATTAGAATAATTTCAATTTAAATAAACAAAAAATTGTGAAAATAAATAGTAGCGGGTCTTCATTATAACGCCCCTCACTATAATAGAGACCCACGCGCTAATGAGAAATTTTAGCTCTCCCCTCACTGGACTAGAAACCCGCGATCTAATAGGAGCCCCGCGCACAACCAGAGAAAATACGTTATGTGTATATGTACAGTAGTTCCGTAAATTCTCCATACAATGATGCTGTAAAGACTCAAGTGTTTCAAAGTGTTTTATTAAAAAATTACGAAATCTGTGGGTATTTACGTTTTATAATGCCTAACCTACGTAATAAGATAATCCCGTAATATCTTACCATATATAAGCCGAAAACACGGCCATTCTGAAAAGTAATAAAAGTTAATTCGATAAACACTGGTCGCATACAAGAACTCTGACTTCACAGTAACACATTTTCGATCGAAGCTAGAAGGCGAAGCCGAACCTTATCAATTCCCGAATTGTAAGAAATTACAAATGCAAACCGCTCAGTATCGAAACTCAAACAAAACTTACCGCGCATTCTAAAATTGTTTAAAAATACCAAACTAAGCAATTTTAAAAGTAATTTAACGTAATTTAAAAGTTACTTTATATTACTTTGGAGGTCCTGGTAAATGTGTTTATACGAATCCCCATCTCCTACTTTCCTTTTAAACAAAACAAATCATAATAATAATTTACATTCAAATATTCAGACAAAATTTTAAGAATTCAGACAACTCAAAAATAGATCAATATTCAATCTTCTGAGTTGCTTCCTTAAAACCATTAATTAAATACTTGGCTCAAACTTCACAAATGTTTATTAAATTTTACTCAATTTGTGTACGACTGAAGCTGATTTTGAAGCACAGGTTCACTTAAAAGCTCAGAAACCACGCAGCCGTTAATATTAATAACACAGACATCACTTGTGTTCAGAAGAACTCCTAAACCTAACAATTACATCATTCTCCAGGTCTTAATACAAAGTGAAATGATCTGCAACCGATATCTGACTTGCACTAAACACAGAATTATAATTAAATAAGCCAACGGATAATTAACTTATTACGCTGCAAAGTTAATAATTATACCCTTTAAGTAATCATTATTTCCTTTTATTCATGCAGTTTTCACTCTCAATTCTTCCTCAACACCAAGTAGTGTGCACAATTCGGTTAGTTCACAGTTCAAAACACGACCTTGCACACATTAAAAATACAATAACTTAAAACACATAGCTGCTTTCGAAAAGCATTTAGTCTGGTTTACCTTCCATAAACAAGCCGAAAGGCATATTTAAGACGACCCTTTAAACAGCAAAAGTTGCTTAAAAGCTGTTGACCTGCAATAAATTGCTAGAAAGCTTGTTCAAAATTGTAGTTGAACGATTATGGTGCCTAAACTTGCCCGTATGGTTCAAAAATACATTATAACTGTCTAAAATGTGTAAAAATGGTCTAAAACAGGTTACACACAAAAAAAAAAAAATGGAAAAATGGAAAATATATAAAAAAATAAAAGTCTGTTGAGTATTTCTAAATTTGGATGTAACAAAGCTTGATTAGCGTTTTGTTTGCAGCAAAACACTAAAAAAAGAAAAAAGTAATTAGCGTTTCGTTTGGCCAATGCAAATGAAACGCTAATTAAGTTTTTCTGCATTTCATCGATTAGCAGTGGGTTGTATCGTTTATTTGACGGTCATTTATTCGACAGTCATTTATTCGCTGGTAAATCTAACCAAACCTCACCTAACCTAACCTCACCTCACCTAACCTGTCCTAACCTAACCTAACCAAACCTTATCTAACCTTATCTAACCTAAACTAAACTCATATGACCAAAATACAATTCATTCCTGGCGAATAAATGACCGTCGACTAAATGAACGGACACCTTAGCAGTATATCTGTTAGCGATGCATCCTTTAACGTATATCCGTTAGCGGTATATCCGTTAGCAGTATATCCGTTAGCGGTATATCCGTTAGCAGTATATCCGTTAGCGGTATATCCGTTAGCAGTATATCCGTTAGCGGT